>JAQBSW010009797.1:0-27091 GCA_029291075.1 Eudiplozoon nipponicum | reverse complement strand
GTGCGATGTTTCGATGAAGTGTTGCGCAATAGTAGACGTGTATTCACAATTTGATTTAAAACAGGCGTTCAAGTTGGAATGTTCTCTCATTCGAGTAATTAAACGTCTGGTCGATCGGCCTACGTAAGTTGATCGACAAATTGCGCATGTATATTGGTAAATAATATTTGATATCGACATTAACGCCTGTTTCTCTTTGATTGCTGGTAAAGGCAAGTGTGTTACCCTAAATAACACTCGTAGTTTGGCTGCATTAAATGTGCGTGTCAATGCTGCTTCAGCTTTCTTTTGTGCCATTCGGGAAACTGCATCCCCCTTAAATGGGATGTTTAGGTAGACGGTTTCCTTTTCTGGCCCATAGTACGTCTGTTTCTGGTTAACTCCCCTTTTAATAATTGATTCAATTAATTGTCTGAAATAGCCATTAGACATTAAATCGTTAATTGCTTTATTATATTCATTTTCTTTAGAATCTTGACTAACCAACCTGTCACTTCTTGAAAAGCAACCACGAACTGTTGATAATTTATATTTCTTTTTATCAAAAGAAAACAGAAAACATTTTTGAATATTGTACCTTTTTTAAATTATTCACAATATAAATCACGATTTTAGTTAAAAAATGTAATAATGTAGAGTATGATTATTATTAATAAATGGTTGGCGTATTTCGTTAATGCTTAATATCACAATTAGATTAATTAAATTAAAATGCCAGAAAGTGAATGCCAACGTCTTGTGCCATATTCACGATACAAATCGGTTAATTGTTCATTGTAGGCAATCTATTCTTTATTCTCTTGTTTATTTCTAAAAACGCTCCATCGATAGTTCACTGAGCAATTATCATAGTAAAGTATATATATATATATATATATATATATATATATATATATATATATATATATATATATATATATATATATATATATATATATATTCTAGAAAAAGAAAATGGACTGTAGTGAAAGTTCATACTATACACTGGAAATGAGGTACAGTCTAATCATTATACCTCATTTCCAGTGGTTAATATGAACTATGCTGAAGCCTTCAGAAGAATAGAGCGAATCGCCAACCAGCCAATAAGAAGACAAACTCGATGCGTACTTGGAAATGGCGATCAATCGGATGTTTGCAAAATTGATAGCGCAAAACGACAACTCGCAAACGCAACTCGCGGCGATTCAATATTTGAAGCTCGCACTGCGCAACCATTCAAGAAATAAATGTTTTTCAGTAAATGAACTAATCGTGAACAATATATATTTTAACTTTAAAGGTGTTACACAAAAGGGTGTAAATGATTTTTTTTAAATTTAACAAATAAATAAAATAAAAATCTAATTACATATCAGTAGCTGTCAAACCTCTGTACGTAAAATCGTTCTTTTTTCGACTAACTTACAGTGTACACATCTGTAAATACACCTGGCAATACATCTGGCGATAAGAGACCGCAGTTTGCCAGCCAATGTACTTCCTATGAATTGTGTGTTAAATGCGTAAAATTATCTTATAAACGACCTGATGCAACTAATCAGCTACTTATTAATTATCATTGCAAAATTGTGTCAGGTTTTAATATTTATTATTTTATTTTGAATGTTTATTACTGAAACAGCATACATTATTGCATATTTTACATTTTTTTAAATGTTAGACAATGCTCTACAATCAACACCAAACACCGGACGCCCGAAAACAAAAAGAACGCGAGAATCAAATAAAATTAAATTCCCATCCAATACTGCGTCTTCTAGCCAAGCTGGGTCAATCGATTAACTGCTCACTAGAGACCGATGTAACCTTGCCGCCAGGCATTGTAGACGAGGTGAAGCCAGCGAACGTAAGTGCAAAGTTTGCTGGTGAGTCACATGCCTCCCTGTCAACTAACGCCAGTTCATCTCAAGATGAGCTGAACATCACTTATCAGGACGAAACGGCGGCGCATCAAATCATGTCCGAGAGTCTGCATACCGTCCATGAACAACTGAACAACGCCGATTTGGCCAAGCTAGCTGATTGGCTGACTGAGTCGCAGATGGTTGGTGATGGAAAATGGCGGTTGGCAAGAAGGCAAGCCATCGCGCAGTTTGTGACGAAATACGGCCTTACTCAAGAAGGTTAGTGTTATTTATTTTTAATAGTTTACTCTTTAAAAAAATAAAAGTGCCGTCTGATATAAATAAAGGATGATACTATAAAATATTTCACACTGACAGGTGATATTTCAAAAACGCACAAACGCAAAGTCAAAGACAAACAAACAGGTAGGCGATTGATTATGTAATTTGGTTTGCGAAATAAACGACTTCCGGCTAGTTTTTAAGCTATAAACTCTGGGTTGTATTCAACGGCCCAAAAATGATCCATTATGAGAATGAGCAATTGGGTTCGACAAAAATAAGCAAACCCGGTACTAATTTGGTAGAAGCGCGGTTGGTTTTCATGGAAATTAAAAATTTGCATGCTAATCTCATTTCCATTTGTTCCTTATTGTTACAAATTTTAGTGGTTGTATGATGTACAAAAAGATATTTAGTTGATAATATGAATTGAAGTTTAAAGATTGTGCATTAATCGGCAAACTAGAGTCATGTGTTCGATCCTCATCTAAGGAATTTCATGTTTAGCATAGGTTTCCATTAGTGCAGAAAGACCTTAGCGTTAGTTAAATAGTATGTATTAATATCTGATTCGATGGGCTTAATTTATGACACGTTATGCATGTTAATTTTAATCTTACCCAAGAGACTCCAGAATAAGAATGGCCGGTGTACTAACGAATATCAAAAATTTTCGGCAATGAAGCATCGGCATATCATTTTAATATAATGCTGATTATCTGCAGTATTACAAAAGTAGAAATAGGGAATTCAGATTATACCTGATCTATTCATCTATTGTTGAACTATAATCTTATCACATATAATGTTTATTTCAGTAACTATTATGCATTTTTACTTTAAATTGAAAAATAAGTAATGCTTTGAAGCTCTAACTTGTTATAAAGCAGATATTTGACACATAATTTTGCGGATTAAAAGGTATACTGACTTACATTGTCTTTTTTGTATAAGACGTGGTTGCTATCACATCAGTGTTTATAGTTCATGTTTGCTTCACCAATTATTTCTGGAAAACCATTTTTTAATAAAGCTGTTTTGAGCGCCGTTAGTTTTTAGCAATGAAATGATTTATAAAAAAAACTATTTAGTCTGTAGGAAAAACTGCTTGTCCAATTTCACTTTTTGGAAATTGGGTCAGTGCTTAGATAGCACGTTTACTGTCTAGTCCATTACTGCTTTCGATATATTTTCCTACTTAGAATATCATTCTCCTATCACAATAGGCATGCTTCTAAAAAAGCAATGCGTCAGAAAGAGCGTGTTCTCGATTACAAATAAGCTAACTATAATAGCCCATATTGTTAAAATATTTAAGAATTTCATTTATTGCGACATCCCATTTTTTGATTATGAAATTTTCATATATATATATTTATATATATATATATATATATATATATATATATATATATATATATATCTTATAATGTCCATTCTGAATATTACAGTAAATTTCTTATTAGGAAGATATATATATATATATATATATCTTCCTAATAAGAAATGTACTGTGTAATATTCGAAGGAAATGGACATTATAAAGATATATATATATATATGAAAATTTCATGGTTGTATTTTTAGTAAGTGGTTGGCGTTTTAAAGTTTCCAGATTTAATACGAGGACATCCGCTAGCGGCCTATACAATGGACTGTCAATCGACACTTCGTCGACCATATTTAAATATGACCCATTGAATGTGAACATCATTAGTGCACTAAGCGAAAAGTAGTTTTAGGTTACTTGTAAAGGTATGGAATGTCGGTCGTTACAATCTATTGATCTTCAAAGGCAATCAATCGTTTTGTCAACAGGCGTGTATGCAAATGGATTTTAGACGTTAGAAGTAGGTATCGGCTGTCCGGCCTACAAACCGCACTGAGCAGGTGTGACATTTGCATACATAAATAATCTCGGGTTTATCATTTACAGTTATGCTTAACAGGTGGTTTGCATGACAAGCATACATTAATTGTACATTTGGTATACAGGAATTTACGGTTTTTTAATTTTTTTTGTAAATATTTCGGATAGCACGTCTCATTTAAAAGGTACGCATACCCGTATCGTCTTTTGATTGGATGCGGTTTCATTCAGAATAAAATAGTGAGTAATGATGAATTTCAATGTCAAGAACTAGCGTTGGGCAAAACAACATTATCAGCAAATGCGTATCCCGAAAATTTGGCCTAAGCAGACATTAAGTAAAAACAGCGACAAAAATGTAAAGAAGCCGTATCCAGACAAAAGTCGATATATGCATGCGTATCTTTCAAAATGGACACACCATTCGAAATAACTACTCGAAGAATTAAAAAGAAACTGTCTTTTTGGGTGCATAATGCAATAGTGATTTTTTTATACAAAAAACTCTTGCTAGATACAAAAGTTAAGGAAAAGCTCCTACAATCGAACAATCCTGTATTGCAAGTATGTATTAGGTGTTGCGAACCTAGTAACAAATTAGTTCAGCTGTGACTAGAAGGATAAACCCAAGGCAGTATGAACGGAAAGTATAATCTCATGCACATTCGTTTCGTGCTTACTGGCGACTCATCAGTAGGAGCCGGTATTACGCCCTTTAACCACTATATATTTTGGTCAAGAATGTGGAATAATAGGACGGTACAACCTCCTAGACGAATGTATAAACCTGCAATACTGAAGCTAACATAATTTAGTCTACGACAAAGCAACTTAAACGCTAACTCACACTATAAAATATATATATAACGAGACTGTAAAGGATACTAACATAATGGCTATTTTGTTAGTAACCGACACCAACATTATTGTACCGAAAAGGTACATGGTACAAACACTATGGTTTCCGAGTCGGAACATGGTACCAACATGATGGATATCAATTTATGCTATAGTTAACCGAAATTGAGAATTACAACAATTTGTGAACACCTGTTACTCCAGTTAATCCATACACTCTGGCCTTGATCGATATCAGTTATCACATTTCACGGTAAGCATGACATCATTCAATTCAATATATTACAGTTAAATACTGTTTGTTGCGAAGAACTAATATATATGCAAGTATGTATTAGGTTTTGCGAACCTAGTAACAAATTAGTTCAGTTGTGACCAGAAGGATAAACCAAGGGCAGCATGAACGGAAAGTATAATCTCATGCACATTCGTTTCGTGCTTACTGGCGACTCATCAGTAGGAGCCGGTATTACGCCCTCTAACCACTATATATTTGGTAGAAGAATGTGGAATAATAGGACGGTACAATCTCCTAGACGAATGTGTAAACCTGTAATAGTGAAGCTAACATAATCTGAAGTCAACGACAATACGACTTCAATGCTAACTCACACTATATAATATATATACCGAGTCTGTAAAGGATACTAACACTATGGCTATTGTGTTAGTAACCGATACCAACATTATTGTACCGAAAAGGTACATGGCACTAACACTATGGTTACCGAGTCGGTACATGATACCAACCTGATGGATATCAATTTATGCTATAGTTCACCGAAATTGAGAATTACAACAATTTCTGAACACCTGTTACTCCAGTAAATCCATACACTCTGGCCTTGATCGATATCAGTTATCACATTTCGTGGTAAGCATGACATCATTCAATTCAATATATAACAGTTAAATACTGTTTGTTGTGGAGAACTTATATATATGCAAATATGTATTAGGTGTTGCGAACCTAGTAATAAATTAGTTCAGTTGTGACCAGAAGGATAAACCAAGTCAGCTATTTCGGAAAATATAATCTCATGCACATTCGTTTCGTGCTTACGGGTGACTCATCAGTAGGAGCCGGTATTACGCCCTTTAACCACTATATAATTTGGCTCCTACTGATGAGTCGCCAGTAAGCACGACTCGAATGTGCATGAGATTATACTTTCCGTTCATGCTGCTATTGGTTTTTCCATCTGGTCAAAACTGAACAAATTTGTTACTAAGTTTGCAACACCTAATACATGCTAGCATATATATATTAATTCTCCGCAACAAACAGTATTTAATCCTATATTGATCAGTTATACAAATGGAGTAGATATTCCCTTGTATTATGTAAACCAGACTGGTCTATCGAAGGATAGAAATTTTGTTCAAGAGCATTTTGGAAGAAACACGCCAAGAATAAGGAAGAAAGTTTCTGCAATAGCTGAACTTTCTAGCTGCATAAATCATCCTCCCAATCATGTAGAATTAAAGGTGTTCATGGAGGCAGAAAATGAAAAAGAATTACGCAAATTGGAGCCCTATTAATGCAAAATCCTCATTCTTTAACTGAGTTTTAGATAACCTTTGTTCATTACTTGCATGTAAACGTAGGATTTGTTTGTGCGTGTTTGTACATGTGCAAGTGATTGAGAATGTACATTTTCCATTTCCTCTATTTTGTTATATAATCAATGTGCTTAATTCAGATTTACCAACTTGATTCCCAAAGGTTTGGCTGCATAACGTATAGGATATTACAGTCGAGATGAGTTCTGGCGAAAAGAATGTGACCATTGTATCCTTTATACCAAATTCACAACTCCATAGATGATTTATTTCTCAGTTACAAGTATAAATTTTGGTTAGTACAGCGTGAATATGGATGAACAAACAATTTTTCCAAATGCTAAGTCGAAATTACAAATGCATATAGCACTTTGGCTGAGAAGGAATTTTGCAAAATAACGTAATTCGTGGGAATCCAGCTATTAGTTTCCAATATATCTACGTACTGTACGATTTGTAGTTGCGGTGTTTTTAAATAATATTCTGTTCGAATTTACGTTTATTCAACTCAAATCTTGATGAAATAAATTTGCGAGAGACAGGCCTAAAAATGACAATTTGTAAGAAGAAGTTCATTTTGTCTAAGAAGCACAATATTTTATGCAAAAAGCAGCGCGAGAAAAAGCAATGACTGTTTAAATTAATATTTTGTTCATGGTAATTCAAATTGCCACTGAGGAAGTGTTATGTCCACCTATGTTGGATGGTCCACGTACATGTATGTCGTCAGTGTTTATTATTAGCGTATCGTCTAGACGAGCCTTAATTATGCCTAATTCTGCAGTTAAATTATTCATTTGAGAAGTCAATACCTGAATCAACGTTTCCAACCCATCAGAAGACATTTTAAATGTACCACAAATGCTTTATTTTTACTAAATTATATATAGAATTTTGCTCGCACAACGAGCATCGATTTAATAAAACAAATTTACACATTAATTAATTTATGTTCACTTCAGCTCTAAGTCTGCTTTTCTCATTGGGCTGACTGCTTCATTCTTATACGGGCGCTTCTGCGAGGAATTTCTGTTGAAATAATGTCTGTCCTAGATAAGACCCTTTGTTCATTATTTGTCTTAAAGGTGGCCATTGCCACAGGAAGTTACTAAAATTTACAGAAAAAGGTAAAACGACTCATTTCGTGTACGCTCTAATTAAATATTTATTCTGAAATTCTTCATATTTTAAATGTTAAAAACGGACATTTAGTATTAAAACAGAAGACCAATAATCGAAAAGAAAATGAAATACTTTTAATGCTCAATTGCTAGTCCGATGCAGGCAACGTAAAAGACTTTGCTCACAGAGATGCAGTTTAATTTAACATTTAACATAGCTGAACTATATAATCATTGTTGCGGAAATCTAATGAATGTGCAATTATGTATTATGCATTTCGACAACTGGTTAAATACAATGGGATTGGTTTTTACTTCAAGCTCGCAAACTTGATTTAAAGAATTGTTACCACCACCCGCGCAATCAACTTTTGTTTAATTGATTCAAATATGACCAGAAGGATATAATAAAAATCAGTAAGAACAAAAGGTATAATGTGATGTACAAAAAATTTTCGTGCTTACAGGTAACTCATCAGTAGGAGTCGGTATTATGATCTATGCTCGTTATGTATTTGCGTAAAGAACTATGAAACAATTGGGCAGTAAAATCTTCTACACGAATGTGTTTTCAATCAATAATAGTGTTTACTTCATAAAGAGTCTTCGACAATGCAGCTTCACATCCAACTCGCTACATATAATATCTACGTAGACTGCAAAGGGTATCAACATCATGGTTGTTGAGTCGGTACATGGTACCGACAGTATGGTTGCTGAGTAGGTACACGTAACGAACAAAATGGATGTCAAGATATGTTAAATTTAATCAAAATTCAGAATTAAAACAACTTCTGAACACTTGTTACTCCAGCAAGTCAATACACGCTGTCCTTGATGGATATTAGTAATTAGATTTCGCGGTAATCATGATACCATTCAATTAAATATATGCAATTTTGTATTAGGTTTTGCGTAGCTAGTAACGACCGGGTTCATTTAAGACCAGAATGACATAATAAAGTCAGCTTAAACTAAACATATCATTTCAGGCAAAAATTTGTTTCCTGCTTGTTATCGTCTCATCAGTGGGATCTGCTACAATGCCCTATCAAGAAATGTGGCACAGGTGGACCGTACATTCTCCTATATCAATGTGTATTCAAGCAGTAATGTATTTATTTTCATTGAAAATCTTTAATAATGCTATTTTAAAGCCAAATGACTTTATATAATATTTGCCGAGCCTGTAGAGTGTACTAACAAATTCGTTTTCAAAATACCCAGCCTGTACATCATACCAACAAAATGGGTTACGAGATTGATAATTAAACTACTTCTGATTACATGTTCAGCAAATCCATACACTCTGGCCTTGATCAACTTCATTTATCACATTCAAACGTAACCATGACATCATTCAAATTAATATATATATATATATTTTTTCTGTTGCGGTGAAATAATGCGTATGCAATTGTGTATTAGGTTTTGCTTACCTAGCAACGAACTTGTTCAAATAAGATTAGAAAGACACAGTAAAGTCAGCTCGAACTTAAGATATAATTTTATGCAAATAAAGTAGGTCAATTGTACAGTTCAGTTGTATTTACGCGGTTATAATCAAGCAGTAACGTAGTCTTTAAAGGAATATGTTGCACGACAAGGAATAGATTAGTTACCTTTTTCGCGTGTAGCGATACGAAATGTTTGCATCCGCTGTCTACCTGATTTGTTCCAAATACCTCGAATCCAAGATATTGAAGTCTTTGTCAATAGAAAGCAAATCCCACAAACAATTTGACGCCTGGCCAGCTAATTATGCCCGATATACCACGTGATTAAGAAATATAATTTTTTGTAGCGCTAGTATTTGACCGTAGAATCGGCCCTATTACGAGTACATTGGACCCGATCAAAATACCTCAGAAAAAACAGTTACCTCTAACATCACCTGACTTTACTCCTGACTTCTTATCAATTCTGCAGAAATCACCTGTTCTAGCTGCAGCTGAAGATACAAGTACAGCATGTGCATTCTGGTATCCATCTAAAGAAATGCATGGAAATTTATTATTCGAAAAGTTTGGTAAATTTCAATTGGAAGCTCGCCGGCCTGCCACAAGGAAATTGGAGCTAATTTCAAGGAGCGCGGTACAACTAACGGAAATTGCAACTGGTTTCACCAGACCACATAAAAGCTCCCATCTTTTACCTTTCCATTATTCACTACGTTTATCTCTTCTGGCGATGGACTTAGGCCAGGGGAGCAATTGGATCTTAGAGTTGTCTCCTACCCGAAATCGGGTGGCAAACCGATTCCTGTTAGCCGTATATCACCATACCAATTTAGCTCGAAGTATGATGTACCGACTGTTCCAGAATTGCCTTTGGAGATTGATGTTATTCCAACACTAGAACCAAATTTTCAATCAATGATGGTGCCACGTTATCGTCAAAGTAGTCTAGAATCACCAACTATTCCTGCATCGAACACGAGTCAAGCAAGCCTTCGTCTAGCCTGGCATCTCAGAGGCTCCCTTATGGTAGTGACCAAAAGGAAAATTGTTTGTGTGATGTGCTTTCCATTGAAAAAGAATTCCATATCCGGAAGTCGAAATATTTGGAAATTTCTGGTAGATAGCGGATGCAAACAGTAACATATTCAATCGCATATAAAGTCTTTGGGAATGCAACATCGAAGTCAACTTCTCTATATAATGTGTAACCTAACTCTAATTTGTAATAGGTCAAACATAATCAAAATTGAATAAAGTATAGCCGTTCTGAATTCCTCCTACTCAAAATATATTAAACTGTAACCTAGATATTAAACAAACTATGCAACCGTAGATACCTTTTGCTGATTAGCGTTCTGAATTCCTCCTACTGAAAAAATATTACATTGTAACCTCGATATTAAACAAAATAAGCAACCGTAGATACCTTTTGCTGATTAGCGTTCTGAATTCCTCCTACTCAAAAAAATATTACACCGTAACCTCGATATTAAACAAACTAAGCAAGAGTAGATACCCTTTGCTGATTAGCTTAGAAATATTTTGGCTTTCGTCTAAACCATAAAACTGCAATAATTGTACGGATATGAGAAGCCGATAAGCGTCTATCAATCATAGAGGTCACACATGAAAATGAATTTGAGGATACTAGGATTGCAAATCGCATTTCAGACCTTGAATAATTTTATATTAAATTCACTCAGCTCTATTTGAGTAAAATGTTCGTCGTGCAATAATTGTTACCATGGGATGTTGAAACGTGTCAGTATGTGTAGATATCGGCAGCTTCGCCATTATGTGCTATTTTCCGTTTCAGATCTACAAACTTGAAACTTGTAATTGTTACGGAGGCGATGTAAATCCGAAATTCTAAAATTTAAAACAAATCAATTGACTTTTTTTATAAAACACCTCACGGAAATATCATAAGTGAGCAGTTGAATATCTCACTAATGGAAAAAGAAAAAGGAAAAATTAATAAATAAGAATATTACAACAAATTTGGTAACAGAAAAAAACAAAGAAAATAAATTGTTTGATTAAGCAAATTAATATTTATATACTCTGTAGCAATAATTTACTTTTACCTTCTGTCGACATGCTTGAAAGAATTTAGCCACGTGCGGAGCTTTATGGATGAAAAAAACTGTAATAGGATTTATGCAAGCAAAGATAGCATGTTCGTACATTGAACTTGAACTAGAGTTGATGCAAAAAATCATTACTGGATGAATTGCCTTTTCTACACTATACAATTATTAGTTTATTCTGGCATACGCAAGTAATTAATTAATCAGGAGTTTATATCAAGATCGCAACCTTGATTATAATAATTGTTATCACCACTCGCGCATCCAATGTTCGTTTAATTCATTGATTGTTCGCTTATTTCGCCTTCCCTCAGCGTTTAAATTTTCTACGCTCTATGGCCTTTCAATATATTTATCAAGAGATGTCTGCAGCAATAGCCACCTTTGAGACCGATAACACACCAAGAGTCCTATCTAGGGCTGGCACGAATTCAGAAGCGCACATATTATGATAAGGTTGTCAGCCCAATAATGGTAGCAGCCTTTGTGCCGCAGAAATGAATATGAAATAATAAACATTTGTATTTTTGTTTTACTAAATGGATGCAGTTTATACTGAGCAAGTTCTAATTTATAATTGATTAAATATAAATCATTTGTGTTAATATAAACAAGATGGCTTCTGACGGATTGGAAAACTTATTAAGAGGATTGACAACACAAATGAATGCCTTCATTGCCGAGATAGGGATAATTAATTCTTGGCCCGATGACTCACTAATATTAAATTCCGAGGGAATCCACTTAAACAACCCAACCAATATAGGTGAGGTCAACATTGTCGACCGCGCACAAATGGAAGCAAACAGAAATATTCCAGTGCTTTTATCCGAATCTACGAGTTTTTACGACCGTCACCAGAATTTAAGCCAATGCTTGCACCATTGGACATGGAAAGGCCACCGTTATGGTTCGAAAAATTTGAAGCCTCACTTCGAGTGCAAGACTTTTTATAAGAACATTTTTGTGCGTAGCTGTCCAGGAATTAGCTGACCGCACAATTGCAGTCCAGTTAGAATTGCCTGTCGATCTGACGCGTGAAGAATATAAAATACGAGTGTTGGATCACTTACGAGCCAATTCTTAGGAGATGTTTTCAGAATTGTACAGAATAAGACCATTACTGGATGAGATGCCCATTGATACCATGGCACGCATCAAACGGTGGTTGTCACAGCTAACTCTCTGTCCATTTTGCAACCGCATGAGGCTATCATGTTTATGCTGCTGAATTCTACCAGATATGGAGCAATATCTAGCGCAGGGTGGCTCAGTGGTTAGAACACCAGGTTCGAGCCCTGTCCGCTGCAAATTCTGGCCAGTAAATGATGAGTTCCCAATAAGGACGAAACCGGTCTACTGAATGAATTGCCTTTTCTACACTATAAAATTCTTAGTTTATACTGACATATGTAAGTAATTAATGGGTCAGGTGCTTTATCAAAATCGCAACCTTGATTATAATAATTGTCATCACCGCCCGCGCAACCAATGTTTGTTTAAATAATGAATATGCGAGCAAAATTGCTAATATTTCTTAAATCACACGTTTCTAAACCTCACATATGTGTAGAGCACGTTGAACATTGTGCCAATAGGAAAACAAAAAAAAATTTAATCAACTCATAGTCTCTTTTTAACGGGCTATAAATAAATAGCTACAACAAGTGGCTGATTACTGGAAAGCACAAGCTAATACACTACAACATTAAATAGGAAAGAATGTGGCAACGGTGACACCACAGTGGATAGTCTCATACTCCGAAGCAAATTTGCTCTGGTTTTAATTCTGTACGCGGCAAACTGTGGACGGAACTTGAAGAATTCGTACAAAATTCCAAAACGGCCTTCTAGTTGATTTGTCTAGGCTACTTTATGCCATATTTAGATTATAGTGAACAAAAATAAGTAAATAAATATATACATAGTTACAAAAGCCATATTGCCTTTGATATGCGCTAGGCTTTATGCGTTTCTTTGTGGCTGAAATTGTAGGCGTGACCATAGAACAGTAGTCACCTGAGTTTGCTGTAATGTTAAATTAGGCTAGGAAGAGTCTCAGTCGTCCTAACGAATGACGTGGCTTTCGTGTGCTGGTAAATCCCTGAGAAGTATAGAAGTGGACTTCATTTAAAAAAGAGCAAAATCTGTGCCTAATGTGACCTCAATTATACAGCCAGAAATCTGCTGACTGTTAGTCGTGAAACAAGCAGAAATCAAGTGTGGCGAGGTGCGCGAACGCCATTTAAGAGGTTGTGGTTGGCCAGCAATAGATTTGAAGCACTTCCCTCGTCAAAACTTGTGAGAGTTAATCTAATATAAAATATGAGAGTAGCGAGGATTTTAGCCTTCAAATTGACTTTGCAATCAAACCAATAAAATCGATGCGTTGCATTTGTTAACTCAGTGCACAAATCACGCGAAAAGCAGTAATTTTCCAAATTCGCTTTTTCTCCGTCTTACGGGTCAAATCATAAAAATGTTAATTAAACTAAAGTGTGATAACGTTGCATAGATTGCAGACACTTACACAAAATAACGAATCAACCGTCTATTACACATGTCAATGGTAGCTCATCTGGACATTCCGCAACATTAAGAATAATGGATTGTCGTATATTTCATGTGTGAAAGCCTGACTTAAATACTTATCAAAAAGATTGCTTGAACGTAATAACACCTGGGCCGTTACTGAATGAAATTGTTCATATAAAATTGCGCAAAATACATTGACGTTTAACAATGTGTAGAGTTAATCTAATCTAGGCTGAACGATGTTTTAAATTCCTTTAGACTTTGACAGAATCTTGCGGCTTATGATACTAGAAAATTTGCCGCTTCAAGAACCGGACAAAAATGGATTCATTTGGCCACCAAATTTAATGAGGTCTATAATAGATGCTGGTGATCAGAACAAGTCCACCGGTGGATTGCCTCAAATTCGTCTCCTCAACTCTACTGATATACCTACACCCGACATTAATGCTAAGGTACGCAAACAACAATTTCTTTTATATCAGTTAACATTATTAAAATTACTTTCTAGAAGCTGTTAATCATTGTACATGAAATGGCCAAATAAATATTAGGTGTTGCGCATCTCTTGACAAAGTAGATCAAATTGGACCAGAACGAAAGAACAAAGACAGCCCAAACAAAAGGTATAATCTCATGTGCACAATCGTTTCGTGCTCACTGGCGACTTATCAGTCGGAGCCTATAATACGCCCCCTACACACTATATATGTGAGGAGGAAATGTTGGAAATTAGGATGCTACAATTGCCTTTACGAATGTGTGAATCTACAGTAGGTAAACTAACTTCATATATAAAGTCTTCTGACAATTCGACTTGAAATCCAACTCACTATATATATATATATATATATATATATATATATATATATATATATATATATTTATTATATCATACCCTTTTAATTAACACAGTATTCTTATAATTAGGAAACAACACAAATAACAAAGTGGATAAGGCCATTTATTTCGAGAATGCTAATCATCTGTATACATTCCTTTTATATTTATACATTTTACTGGGTTTGTCAATTGGATTTATGTTATCATTGACAAATCTGACTGGTTATTACTGCTGCTTCTTGTTTTGACTAGTAGGTGAGTGTGTATGCGTTTGTGTTTGTATTGTGTATGTGTGTTTGCATGTAAGGGTCATTCTCGCAGTATTGCGAAGTGATGTCTGAGATCTTGTCATGATTGTTTTGATAACTTGAGAGTTAGCCATTTGGGCAAATTGTTCACTGTTATCTATACAAGTGCTGTTTTTCCCAGTATAGTTAATTGTTTCACCCCGCTGCGCGAGAGTGCTATTTTCGCTTAGTAACAACGCTAATGTTGATTGTCTTGTTAAACGCTCACACTGTTTGGAGACTTCTGTCATCGTATGCGCCTCTGTTATCTCAACTTCACCTTGTTGCCAATCCGATTGTACGTTTGTTGATTCTAATCGAGGGCCTGTTGGTTCTTGGCTGGGTACTAGTATATTGTTGTTGAATTTTGTTATCCTTGGCCAGTCGATAAGGATATCATGTTGATGAAACTTTTGAATGTTAAGTTCAGGTGTTTGTTGTTTTATGTAAAGCGCTTCGTAGATAAAAAGTAATTTTTCAGATTTTGCTTTGTGTAGAATTGTGAAATTGGTCGAATTGACAGGGTGCCCCGTTGCCAATATATGATCGGAAATAGCTGATTTTCCTGACGGTGGCAAGCCTTTGTTAATCAATTTCTGTGGCAAATGTTGCTGGATTCTGCTTATCAATTGCTTCTTCGTACGTCCGATATATGTGCTACCGCACATACATGAGAATTTATAGACTATGAATGATTTGGAGAGAAGTGGCAATTGATCTTTGGCATCCAACCTCATGATTCTCTGTGTACTGAATGTCATATTAACTTTAACACTGGGAAAGTTGTCCTTAGTTATTCTATTCAGCCGCCGTGCAATTATTGAGGCTGGTATGTCGCCTCTAAATGGTAAGTTTAGGTAAACCTGCTTGCCGGTGTCCTCTCTAGTACGAATTTGCCGTGGTCTAATGTTGACATCAATGAACCGCTCTGGGTAGTTGTTCATTAGCAGAATATTCCTGAGGTAGCCCAGTTCTTCCTCAATCTTGTGTTCAGAGCAGATCTTTCTGATTCTGTTCGCTAGGTTGTTTACTAAGTTTCTTTTGTGGGATTTTGGCACACTACTGTTGTAATGAATGTATTGTCCAGTGAAAGTGGATTTTCTATGTATGGCCAGTGTCAAATCTCCGTTTGCTTCTCGAGTGAGTTTGATGTCAAGGAATGGGAAACTGTCGTCTTTCTCTACTTCGAGAGTGAATTTGATGTCTGGATCGACTCCATTTGCTTGTTTGAGGATTTCGGAAGGGTCTGCTGCTTCTGAGATGAACAACAAGATATCATCTACATACCTTTTGTAGAATGCGCACTGGTCAATTATACCTTTCAGACTCGTTTTTTCCAGGTGATACATGTATACATCTGCCAGGAGGGGTGCGATGCAGCTTCCCATAGCTACACCATTGATCTGGCGATAGTATATACCTTCGAAGGTAAATTGCACGTTTTTAGTACATGCTAATATGAGGTCTTTGATGTCATTGGTGTCTATAGGGAAGTCAAAAATCTCATTTTTGATGAGATCACACAAGATCTCCGTTGTCTTATCCAGTGGTATGTTTGTAAATAAGGATGAGACGTCAAGCGAGACCATCTTATTCTGTAGGATGTTCTTCCCCTTCAGTTCATTTGCTAATTCGAAAGAGTCCTTGATAGTGTTAGTGTTTATGATGCTCCGTATTGGTTCAAGTAGTTTGCAGAGAAACTTGGCTGGTTTATGTTGTGGAGCGTTGATCATTGACATAATGGGCCGCATCGAAGGAGCTCCTGAGGCTGTCACGGCTTTGTGAGTTTTTGGTTTGCCGTACAATCTTGCGGTGTTTGTTCCGACTGGTTTTGCTTTTTGGATGTCTTCTGTGAGTTTTGATCTAATCTCGGAGTCAGCCGTCGATGTTAGCACATGTTTTTCCATCTTTTTCAAAATTGCATTAATTCTTGATTCGATGTTCGTTGAATCATCTTTCTGTTTGATGTCATGCTTAAATTTGGATGGATCATTTATTATATCGTTCATGGCCTTCTTGTAAGCGTCCGCCTCAAGTATAACAATTCCTGATCCTTTGTCGGGTGTGGCAAGTCGTATGGATTTGTCTGATTGGAGTTTTCTAAGTTCGTCTATGTGCTGTTTTGTGATGATTTGGCTGCCTTTGAATTCCTTCTTGTATTGTTCTAGTGCGCTTACTATCTCAGCTTTCAGTCCTTGTCCATTGAATGCATGTGGGGCGGTGTCTTTCGTTAAGTCATTGTAGAAATTTTCCGTTCCAGCCTGAATGTCAATAATGTCCCGTTCACTTAGATTTTTCTTGACTACGCAGAATTTTGCTCCTAAGGAGAGTAATTCTTTCTGGTGTTTTGACAAGATCACTTTTGAATAATTGTGAATAAAAGCGTCTGGGTTGGTAGGAAATTTTGATTGCGTAGGAAATTTGTCCAGGTCTCTCGTGAGGTTCTTGGTTTCTTTTTCCGCTGTTATTTTCATCAGTGTTTCTATCTTCTTTGTGAAAGCGGTGTATTCGCCGTCGTTCAGTCTTGCAATTCGACAACCCAGTGATTGAATGATGCTCTCAGCGTCTTGCAGTTTTGCTTGGTTGTCCTCGATACCATTAAGCAATAAGCGACTTATAAGTTTATTCGTCGGTTTTTGGTTATTTCTTCTGCATTGCTTGAGGAATCGTTTTGGCACAACATCTGATTCTAAACACGATTTGAAGAACTTAATCCTTTCTAGAAGTTTGGCACACGTACAGTTGGCTGCAATATAAGTGTTTAGTTCCTTACGGGTAAAAGGCTGACCCCGCTCTTTGATAATCTTTATGATGTCCATGCCGTTTTAATTAACACAGTATTCTTATAATTAGGAAAACAACACAAATAACAAAGTGGATAAAGGCCATTTATTTCGTGAATACTAAACATCTCTTATACAATCATACATATTTATACATTTTGGGTTGTCAATTGGTTATGTTATTGGTGACAAATCTGACTCGTTATTACTGCTGTTTCTTGTTTTGACTAGTAGGTGAGTGTGTATGCGTTTGTGTTTGTGTTGTGTATGTGTGTTTGCATGTAAAGGTCATTCTCGCAGTATTGCGAAGTGATGTCTGAGATCTTGTCATGATTGTTTTGATAACTTGAGAGTTAGCCCTTTGTGCAAATTGTTCACTGTTATCTATACAAGTGCTATTTTTCCCAGTATAGTTAATCGTTTCTCCCCGCTGCGCAAGGGTGCTATTTTCGCTTGGTAACAACGCTAATGTTGATTGTCGTGTTAAACGCTCACACTGTTTGGAGACTTCTGTCATCGTATGCGCCTCTGTTATCTCAACCTCACCTTGTTGCCAATCCGATTGTACGTTTGTTGATTCTAGTCGAGGGCCTGTTGGTTCTTGGCTGGATACTAGTAGATTGTTGTTGAATTTTGTTATCCTTGGCCAGTCGATAAGGATATCATGTTGATGAAACTTTTGAATGTTAAGTTCAGGTGCTTGTTGTTTTATGTAAAGCGCTTCGTAGATAAAAAGTAATTTTTCAGATTTTGCTTTATGTAGAATTGTGAAATTGGTCGAATTGAAAAAGATGGAAAAACATGTGCTAACATCGACGGCTGACTCCGAGATTAGATCAAAACTCACAGAAGACATCCAAAAAGCAAAACCAGTCGGAACAAACACCGCAAGATTGTACGGCAAACCAAAAACTCACAAAGCCGTGACAGCCTCAGGAGCTCCTTCGATGCGGCCCATTATGTCAATGATCAACGCTCCACAACATAAACCAGCCAAGTTTCTCTGCAAACTACTTGAACCAATACGGAGCATCATAAACACTAACACTATCAAGGACTCTTTCGAATTAGCAAATGAACTGAAGGGGAAGAACATCCTACAGAATAAGATGGTCTCGCTTGACGTCTCATCCTTATTTACAAACATACCACTGGATAAGACAACGGAGATCTTGTGTGATCTCATCAAAAATGAGATTTTTGACTTCCCTATAGACACCAATGACATCAAAGACCTCATATTAGCATGTACTAAAAACGTGCAATTTACTTTCGAAGGTATATACTACCGCCAGATCAATGGTGTAGCTATGGGAAGCTGCATCGCACCCCTCCTGGCAGATGTATACATGTATCACCTGGAAAAAACGAGTCTGAAAGGTATAATTGACCAGTGCGCATTCTACAAAAGGTATGTAGATGATATCTTGTTGTTCATCTCAGAAGCAGCAGACCCCTCCGAAATCCTCAAACAAGCAAATGGAGTCGATCCAGACATCAAATTCACTCTCGAAGTAGAGAAAGACGACAGTTTCCCATTCCTTGACATCAAACTCACTCGAGAAGCAGACGGAGAGTTGACACTGGCCATACATAGAAAATCCACTTTCACTGGACAATACATCCATTACAACAGTAGTGTGCCAAAATCCCACAAAAGAAACTTAGTAAACAACCTAGCGAACAGAATCAGAAAGATCTGCTCTGAACACAAGATTGAGGAAGAACTGGGCTACCTCAGGAATATTCTGCTAATGAACAACTACCCAGAGCGGTTCATTGATGTCAACATTAGACCACGGCAAATTCGTACTAGAGAGGACACCGGCAAGCAGGTTTACCTAAACTTACCATTTAGAGGCGACATACCAGCCTCAATAATTGCACGGCGGCTGAATAGAATAACTAAGGACAACTTTCCCAGTGTTAAAGTTAATATGACATTCAGTACACAGAGAATCATGAGGTTGGATACCAAAGATCAATTGCCACTTCTCTCCAAATCATTCATAGTCTATAAATTCTCATGTATGTGCGGTAGCACATATATCGGACGTACGAAGAAGCAATTGATAAGCAGAATCCAGCAACATTTGCCACAGAAATTGATTAACAAAGGCTTGCCACCGTCTGGAAAATCAGCTATTTCCGATCATATATTAGCAACGGGGCACCCTGTCAATTCGACCAATTTCACAATTCTACACAAAGCAAAATCTGAAAAATTACTTTTTATCTACGAAGCGCTTTACATAAAACAACAAACACCTGAACTTAACATTCAAAAGTTTCATCAACATGATATCCTTATCGACTGGCCAAGGATAACAAAATTCAACAACAATATACTAGTACCCAGCCAAGAACCAACAGGCCCTCGATTAGAATCAACAAACGTACAATCGGATTGGCAACAAGGTGAAGTTGAGATAACAGAGGCGCATACGATGACAGAAGTCTCCAAACAGTGTGAGCGTTTAACAAGACAATCAACATTAGCGTTGTTACCAAGCGAAAATAGCACTCTCGCGCAGCGGGGTGAAACAATTAACTATACTGGGAAAAACAGCACTTGTATAGATAACAGTGAACAATTTGCACAAATGGCTAACTCTCAAGTTATCAAAACAATCATGACAAGATCTCAGACATCACTTCGCAATACTGCGAGAATGACCTTTACATGCAAACACACATACACAATACAAACACAAACGCATACACACTCACCTACTAGTCAAAACAAGAAACAGCAGTAATAACCAGTCAGATTTGTCACCAAAAACATAACCAATTAACAACCCAAAATGTATAAATATGTATGATTGTATAAGAGACGTTTAGTATTCACGAAATAAATGGCCATTATCCTCTTAGTTATTTGTGTTTTTTTTCCTAATTATAAGAATACTGTGTTAATTAAAACGGCATGGATATCATAAAGATATATATATATATGATTAAAGATATTGGACCCACACTGTTGCTTATATATATATATATATATATATATATATATATATATATATATATATATATATATATTATTTCCACTGCCTTCGACTGTTGCACAGTTTATTTCTTACTAAGAAGAAAAAACACATTTTTAACAAAGTTGATAATAGTAATTTAATTCGTGAGTAATAAACACTTTACAATCTTTCATTTATAAATGTCCTGGGTTTTTATTCCATTATGTAGGCGGCAACTAGTTTGACTTGGTTTTTATATCGTTGTTATAAGAGCTGGTACGAATGTTTACGGGGAAAATGTACACCGTTACCGATAATTGAGCCAATATTAAATCCCGTCTAGTTGAAAAGGGTATTGTGAACACTGGAGAGGCCTTAATTTAATAAAATTATATATACTACTTTCAGTACGCATATTATATACAAATAAACTTTTATGTTTATTAGGTCAATACTATGCAGGACGCACAAACGTCGGCAAAGGATAACTTTGAACCTCGTCCAGACGAACGTCTCTGTCCACGTGATGTAGCACGATGGTGCGATTCCAAAGAGGTTGCCAAGGCTTGTCTGGTTACTGATTACTGTGAAAAGCTTGTTTGGAACGACGTCGACAATGTACAGAAATCTGCAAATGACCAACAGCTCCAATCCGGAAAAAATGAAATCCTGGATCCTCAATGTATCAAAGGCAAAGCATTCTTCTGTAAGAATATGGTGAGTTATTCAGAACTAGTTAGAACAACATATTTATTTCACTGATGTTTCTTGAATTTATATAGAATTTCTCTATGGTCAGCCAATAGAGAAAATACTTTCTGTCTCAAATTTTAACATTTATGTTGTGACTAACATTTCATTAGAGTTTTTCGTTCTCTATGTGCGCCGATTAACATGAACTAACTTTTATTAGTATTCCAATCGTAACAAAAACGTCTATCTTGTTCGATCTGAATGAAAAATAAATTTAAGATTTCCCTCTTAACAAGTATGTAAAAGTGCAATTTCCCTTTGAAGGTCAATTTTTCCGACAGTTCAACGGTGTAGCTATGAGACGTTTCATTGCAACACTTCTGGCTGATTTATACATGTATATTCTTGAGTGATCGATTCTACGCAATCTACAAAGCAATGATATATTGTTCATCCGTGAAAAAGTCGATATCTGAAATTTTGAATCAAGCCAATGAAGCTGTTCTCGGTACCGAATTCACACTCAAGATTGACAAATCTCAACTCACTCACCAATAAAAGGTTGATTTGAAATTGGAAACTCACAGAAAATCTACTTTCACCAGAATATATATTTACTATAAGAGAAAATAAATAAATAACAGCACACTGAATCCGGAGTATCTGCTCTGAAATGAGAACCGAAGATGTAATAAGTTACCTGGGTAAATTCGTGTTTTAGAACAACTACCTTTAGCTGTAAAGTTACTTAAACAAAACAGATTCTTTTTACCTGATTTTCGGATTGCGTACCGAATTGATCTGATCCACTGCTTTTTGCAGATATTTTCGGGTCACGGAGTTCTTTTTCACTGCCAACACTATGACACACTTAGTTGACAATCAATATGACATATTGATTGTCAACTAAGTGTGTGATGTGTTTGGCATTGAAAAAGGGCTCCGTAATTGGAGCCCGAAATATCTGCAAAAATCATGATGACAGTGGATTCAAATATTTCGGTACGCAATCCGAAAATCAGGTAAATTGTTTATTTCCTGTCGCGCAACATGTTTCTTTTAAAACAGATTCATTTTACTATCACAAATGCCTTCCTCAGTTCAAACATCCGGACTTCTTTTATAAATAAATGAAAATAAGACTAATAATCAAACTAATTATCATTTATGTAATCAGATGTAAGATCAGGACATCTATTTTTTATAAATACGATTTACTCTTAATTCTGTGCACATTTTTGATTTTCTTTTACAAATACTTTCCACAATACTGTTGATATATCCTAAACATTGAATATGAATTCAATTCAGACCACTCGGCTAAACTATGATTTGGTTGTAATTTATCATATCCTCAGTATTAGCCAAATCTGCTGCGAGTAGGTATTGAATTCATGACTATTTGGCTCAATACCATGAAGCTCGTTGTCTTTGCTGTGACAGTATTTTACCAGAAATGTTTGTCTACATTTTTCCCCAAACAGCAACTAAATTAAACTTCAGTCCTGGCTAGTACCGTACACTTTCTCCATAAGAACATAACCGTGGGTCTCTAGGGTATAATATAGCATTATTCTAATATGGAAACACAGATAACATTCGATGGATGACGCTAGTGTACGTAATTTAATAAGAAAGTGATGATGGTAACGTACGTAAAACTATCGATCACTAGACTACGTATTACGTGGGCATAGCGAATAGTTTCAGATCAACATGCTTTCAAATATAGTCAAGAGCTCTACCTCATCATTCAGAAGTGCCACTCAATTGCTAATTCTAAAAGTTGCATTACTAACTTAATTCAATGATAATTATAAGTGCTCGATAAATCAAGATGCGTAGTAACGAAACAGTTAATGTATCTAATTGAAAAAAAAATAATAGTGGCCCTGTCGAGGACCGGAGCTCTATATATATATATATATATATTCTTATAATTAGGAAAACAAATTATAAGAATACTGTGTTAAATTAAAAAGGAATGGACATTATATATATATATATATATATATATATATATATATATATATATATATATATATATATATATATATAATATTTATAGAGAGAGAGTCAGAGCTTTCAGTTACATTTTTATTTTATCTCTATGTATATGCGGCAAGTTTTTTGTTCCATATGTCTAATCAATTTCACTTACTCATATATGGTATCGTTAAATAGTTTTTCACTTTATCCTTTTTGGCTCATTTATAATTTTTAGACTGGTATATACTTCAATAAAACTATGATCTAATCTTTGCTATCTTTTTTTATTGTTTACATGGTTTGAAACTCTATTTGCGGTTTGCCGTTTTTTAGATAAATGCGGCAGCCTGTAACGCGGTCGAGTTTTGCATGAAAACCGTATGGCTTAATAACGTCCCGGCAGTTGAAGACACTATACCGCCAATCAAGATTGCAAGACGATGGCCATTTGATCGATCCAGTTTTGCAACTCATCCGTCCCCTCGAGCCTTAAAAGTACATCACCAGAATAAACCAGTGCATGCCGTATCATTAGTGTCAACTGGCGATTGTTTAATCGGTCCATCATATTGGTGCATTTCACGAGAAAATGCTCAAAATTGTGGTTCTTATGCGGTACACTTTTGTACCACTACTTTGTGGAAAGATCAGCAAGATATTTATAAAAGACAAGAAATATTTAAGAAAGAAATAGCACGTCTAGTGAATGATAATATTAATGATAACGATAACATCAAAAATGACATGACCAAACAATCTGCTATAAAACCAGGCTCACTTCCGTTGCCTGCTGACGAAAAACCAAAAATGGTGAGTTGGACTAAATAATTGGTACCTTTATGTTCTTTTAGCTTCAAACGATGTCAGTGCTTAACTATACGTTCTTTCTTCGATTATATGGGCTAACCCATATTGTCGCATTAGATGTGAGATACTTGGTAACAAGTTAAGTGATGTATGTTCAGAAGGATATGCCAAAATCAGCATGAAAAGTGGTCAAGTCTAACTAATTGATACATTTCACATACTGGTCGTTCCTCCAAAATTATTGAGCTGCTATTGTTTACCGCGTCTGGAGTCGCGATGGGAGTTGTTTATATTTTTACTGTTTATTGGCTAAGTTGAATCTAGTATTGCAGTTATCCGTGTACATTTTAAGATACGTAGTTCTTTGTCTCACTGTACTTCACCAAATCTATTGTGAGCTGATTAACTATTTCGCTTTTTACTGCAAAACTGTTAACTCTCATTGGGCCTATGCCAGGCTTCGCGCAGACAACCTGGCTCATAAAGTCGTAAATACATACGCGACATTCTGCTGAACGAAAGAATGATTTCTTAAAAATTCTATCAGATCTTTCTGCTAACTTTGAGAAGTGTATTTGCAACCTCGTGATTTTTTGTTATTCCAAATTTAACTGGCTTAAACTGGCAAGGATCTGTATAGATATGGAGCTTATCTTAAAATAGCTGTGACAACGACATGAGTTTGTCCAATCTTGCCCATAGCCTTAACCTGGTCATGGTGGGCGCAATAATCCAGTACCACAAGCAGCATTCTTCCACAAGGCGTAGCAATGCGTGGGGAATAATGACATGGAATCGTACTCAAATTGACTGCATGCTGGAAATCGGAGGATGATTGTTCTATAAACAGAACGCAAATTTGAATCATAGCTGCTCTACTACTTCAGCCAATAAATCTGATCAGTCTGTTAGCCGTTGAAGTCCGATATGAACTCTGCTTCATATGGCTATCTGTATTCCGTACGATTATCCGTGTACTTGCAGCGCATAACAATGTATTCCTGTGCTTGGGTTTGAGTCCCGTCCGCGACAAATTCTTAAAATTACATGAAAAATTCCCAATAAGGCCGAAACTGGTATACTAGATGAATTGGATTTGTTACATAACCACACATTGTAGGTTTATACCGACAATATATATAGTACGTAAGGAGAGCTATATTAGTAAAACATTACATACATAGCAAATATCATTCATAAAGTAGATCATTTTGTCCTTCTTGGGCACTCACCAATTATTTGTCAGAGCTTTTCTGCAGTGGGAATATGAAGCAGGTGAATTTGCTTCAAACTTCTGCAATTTATCCACTACACCACTGAAGGCGCGCATTGAGTGTATTTTTCAGTTATATACCAACTTACGTTTTGGTCTTAAATACCTGACTCATTAAGTACATACATTTGTCAGTATAAACTAAGAATTATATTGTGTAGAAAAGGCAATTCATCCAGTAGACCGGTTTCGTCCTTATTGGCAAACTCATCATGTACTGGTCAGAATTTGCCGCGGACAGGGTTCGAACCTGGGCACGTTAGCTTCGGAATCTAATGCTCTAATCACAGCCACGCTGCCGCACACTACACAGTTTTCAATTATATACTAACTAATGTAACTCGGTTAGTCTTTTTTAGGTGGAGTTTATATGGCATCCATTTAGACCCAAAAGTTCCATCAAACCATCCCCAATATGTCATTATTGAACAGACACCACACTCCATAGGGAAGTTGTACTGAAATGAACATTTATATATTTAAACGAATATTGGTTGTGCGGTCGGTCATGACAATTACTATAATCTTACTATCCCATATACTTATTATATACTTTGGATCTAAATGGATGCTATGTGAGCTCCAACCAAAAGAAAAAAGACTAAATGAATTGCATTATTTAGTATATAAGTGAACATTGTGTGGTGTGCGGCAAGGTGGCTCAGTGATTAGAGAATTAGATTCCGAAGCAGACGTGCCCAGGTTCGCGTCCTGTCCGCGGCAAATTCGGGCCAGTACACAATGAGTTCACAATAAGAACAAAACCGATCTACTGGATGAAGTGCCTTTTTCTACACTATATAATTCTAAGTTTATACAAACAAATGTAAGTAATTAATGGGTCATGTATTTTTATCAATATCACAAACTTGTTTATAGTAATTTTTATCACCGCCCGCACAACCAATGTTTGTTTAACTATATAAATGTACATGTCAATACAACATTCCTATTTTGTATGGTGTCTGTTCAATTATGACTGATTGGGGATGGTTTTTTAAAA
The DNA here is from genome assembly GCA_029291075.1 of Eudiplozoon nipponicum. NCBI lineage: Eukaryota > Metazoa > Platyhelminthes > Monogenea > Mazocraeidea > Diplozoidae > Eudiplozoon > Eudiplozoon nipponicum. The sequence goes on along the minus strand of JAQBSW010009797.1, from coordinate 815 downwards.
CTTTGGGTCTAAATGGATTCAATATGTGTTCGACCTAAAAAAGAACTAACCGAGTTATATTAGTTAGAATATAATTGAAAATTGTGTGTAGTGTGCGGCAGGGTGGCTCAGTGATTAGAGCATTAGATTCCGAAGCTGACGTGTCCAGGTTCGAGTCCTGTTCGCGAAAAATTCTGGCCAGTACGTAATTAGTTTCTAATTATGACGAAACTGGTCTGCTAGATGAATTGCCTTATTGTGTTAAAGTGTATATGCAGAATTTGATTGTATGAATTGTGCCTCTGCAAATTAAACAGTGCGTATGATTACATAATGCAATTTGTCAAGTGGACTGCTTTCGCTCTTGTTAGACACAACAAGTATGTATTAGGTGTTGCGAACCTAGTAACAAATTAGGTTCAATCACCTATACGTATGTGTATTCAAACAACTTCATATTAAACAGTTAAATACTGTTTGTTGCGGAGAACTAATATATATGCAAGTATGTATTAGGTGTTGCGAACCTAGTAACAAATTAGTTCAGTTGTGACCAGAATGATAAACCAAAGGCAGCATGAACGGAAAGTATAATCTCATGCACATTCGTTTCGTGCTTACTGGCGACTCATCAGTAGGAGCCGGTATTACGCCCTTTAACTACTATATATTTGGTCGAAGAATGTGGAATAATAGGACGGTATAATATCCTAAACGAATGTGTAAACCTGCAATAGTGAAGCTAGCATCATATAAATGTTTTAGATTTAAACTTTCATTCGTTTTGGATAAAGTAGGAAATACTCTTAAGCATGAGCCTTGTTTACATTTAATAA
>JAQBSW010009796.1:2500-27093 GCA_029291075.1 Eudiplozoon nipponicum | reverse complement strand
ATTTAACCAGTCGTCGACGGGCGGTAGTTTTGTTATGTTGTTCGACGACTGGTTAAATACAATGGGATCGGTGTTTACTTCAAGGTCGCAGACTTGATTGAAAAAATCATTAGCATCTATAGGAAAATGCCGAAACTCATACTTAATTAGGCCGCACAGGATAGGCATTGTTTTTCCAGTTAGATTGAATCAATTTTGTTAGATATATATACATAAGCACTTCAAATAATTGCAACTTCTCCAAATGGCGTGGTGTCTGTTCTGTAATGACGTATCCCGGGTAGTTATTTTGAACTTTAGGTATTAGGAAATTCCAAATTTGTTTCACCTGAAGGAAGGCTAGTCAGAACACAAAATTTTATATATGACTTTAACATGCGAATATAATGTTTCATGATAAGCGCTGCATTTAGAAACCAAAATTCTGAAACAGATGTGTCTTGGTTAGAGTCTAATCCATGGCAAATTCTTTAAGAGTTTCTAAAAAGGACGAAATCGCACTACTATTTGAATTTCCTTTGCTACCTGATGCAATGTTTAGTTTATACTGACATAATGCATGCAATAAAAATCCTTCAATTAAGTTGTATATATATATATATATATATATATATATATATATATATATATATATATATATATATATATATATATATATGTTCGACGTACATGCCTAAATAATTGCACGGCGACTAAAAAGATTTACTAAGGAGAATTTTCCCAGTGTTAAAGTTAATATTATATTTAGCACACAGAGAAGCATGAGTCTGATATTTCTCATGTATGTGCGATAGAACATATATTGGATGTACGAGAAAAACATTGATTAACACAATCCAGCAACATTTTCCACAAAAATTGATTAAAAGTCTTGGCATCGTCAGGAAAATCAGCTATTTCCGATCATATATTGAAAACGGTGTACTAAGTCAATTTGACCAATATCCCAATTCTACATTTCGCAATATCATAAAAATTATTTATACTAAACAACAATCACTTGGTCTAAATATTCAAACGTCTCATCAACATAACATAACACGAATTACAAAACCCAACAACAATTTACCAGCTTCCAGGCAAGTCCAAAAATTCGCTCGAACAGACCCAAAAAAAATTTGGTCCGATTGGCATCAAACTGAAGAGACAAAACAGCTGCGCACACGGAGACAGAGAGTTTGAAATAATATGAGCATTCAACACTGCGATCCACACCTGCGCTATTACCAAGTGGAGTAAACAAATTTGCGGAACTTGGGGAAACGAAAGGCTACACTCGGGAAAATAATATTCGTACACATAAGCATCAATAATGGGAACAGTTGGTTAACACTCAAACCATCAATAAAAGAATGACTAGATCTCAGACATCATTTTTCAATACAACGAGAAAGACCTTTACATGCAAACAGGCACACACAAAGACACATAGGTATACATACTTACTAATTAGCCTAAACAAGAAATAGAAGTAAACCCGAGTCAGATTTTTTGCCACCCCCATAATCAAATGAAAACCGAAGGTATATATAAATGAAAGATTGTAGTCTCGAAATAAATGGCCATTATCTACTTTGTTATTAAAGTGTTTTTTCTTCCTTATTATATATTTATGAGTAGATTTGCGATCTGTGATATCTATTTACTCATATTATAAAAGATAAATTGTGTAATGTAGCAAATGCTGTCCATTCACTAGAACACAGCCTTGTTCATGTTATGCAACTCTTCAGATGAAATATGGATTAATATGGTTAGGAATTAAACCGAATCTCATTCGTTTCATGCGGTATGCAAAGGGCTTTCTGCACACTTTGCAATTTGAAGTTTTATATTAGGTTAAGCTAGACAAGTTTTCACTTCATGTGGAGACATGCTCATTTGACTTGTAGAACAAAATAGAAAACTAGCCTAAACAATCTTCCAATTGAGGTACAAACTTAAAAAGTTAAATAGGAACAATTTTAGGTAATATTTAACATAAACCTAAATATTTTTCAAGAAACTGGCAATAACAAAATTTTCCATTTTGGATTTCCGCTATAGACGCTGCTGGTTACTAATAATTTCATGTTTTCAGTATAGATAAATTGTATTCCCTACCTTAACAAATGTTTATTGTTCATCAACTTATAACCGGATATATATATATATATATATATATATATATATATATATATATATATGTGTGTGTGTGTTTATGTGTGAGTCACAGCCACAATATTGTCAGTTAAATTCAAACTATTTTTAAACATATAAACTTGCCGATGTTTCATAAAGAGAGAAGCAGTTTGGTGTATTCCATGAATTGTTACAACTTCGCCAGGGCACGTTCCATTGAAAGGACACTCCGAAATAGAACAGACTCCATGCCATAATTACATTATAGTAAATACTTAGGAAAGCCGAGATAAACAGCATAGACCAGCCGACTCCTAAAATAAATACACGAGTATGATCAAATTAAAAACTTCTCTGTTGTGCTAGGGAAAAAACGTAAAAAAGTTTTTTTACTCTCTAGAATACCAATTTTCCATTTCGCGCACGCAAAAGTGAGAAAATTAATCGATTTTGTGTTTTTTAAACAAATACTGAACATCTATTTATAGTTCTCATACCTGATTAATTTTTGGTCTTCATCACCAGCACATTTAGAATTTTCTTTAAATAATAATGTTTCGTGTTACCAGGGTTTCATAGATATATTTTTCCGACTTTCCCTTTAAATGATATGTATTTAAGATTACTAATCATGAATTATTCACCATCCCGTTCGGGATTTTTTATTTTCTACTTGATATGATCTGCATTCTATCAGGTATCTGTTATGCCTCAAAAATGGTCGTTAAAGCTGGCAATACGTCAATATATTTAAGAAACGGTGATTTTCTAGATTATGCATGTTTTGCCAAAAAATAGAGTAGTGATTGTTTCGAGAATGAAAACATGATTTAATATTATAATCTGCATTAATGGCTAGCTGGCATGTCTACTTACAGGTCTTCGTAAAATGATATATTTTTTAATATTTTGCGCTACTCGAAAAAAATATTTTCAAATAAATCTCCAATCAAAAGCCTCACCAATTAGATTACAATTTGCAAGAACAGTTCACTTCATTCGATTATACTCGACGCATTTTAAATATTTTGCTTGTCAAAAAATGTTATTTGCGTTTTTATGACACGTAAATCTGCGACGTTTATCAGGTGAACTTATTTACCTTGCCACATCATTCTGACGTTCGTCTAAATATCTATTACGGATTCTGCCAATAGTACAAAATTACGCGATTTCTTGCAAAAAAACGTAGATCAATGACAGTGATCAGCATTGTAACACCAAAAAGTATATTTAAAATCAAAAATATCAGTTGGCTTCCGCCTGAACGTCCGAATGAGATATAAAATTTCAGTTTAAACCGGGATATAAATAAGGCAAACTAAATAACTTTCGATTTATTAAAATGAACATTTTCCGGTTACATTGGAAATAACCCTTGTTCTATTTTAGTTATTTTTTAAATGTTGCTGTTTTTTCTTATCACAACGGCAAAATTGTTTTTTTCTATTGATATTTTAATCAGTATGTCCAACAACTACCAGAAATTACAAAACCAGTTCACCAGGAATCGAAATTAAAATTGGACTTCAACATATATACTTTTAGATTTATGCAGCACCATGTACATAAATTGCTTCACTGTTAGATTGTACGTCTATAGACGAGTGCCAAAACATGCTGATATTCCTTTATCATTAAATGTATTCGAATATGCATAAACCCAACTTTTCGATTATGCGAATGCATCAATCACTTATAGATTCGTAAAACTTAGGCCAAACCATGCCTTGTGATCTAAAGGCTAATCAACAGATATGCAATGAACTAAAGAGCATGTCTTAAACAGTTCTATCGATGCCAAAATTCGCAAAAAAATCAGATTTCACATGTAATTTCTGATACAATTAGATATTCATTTATCGCGTAGTGGTTGCAAACATTAAGAAAAAGTTTACTAGCTTAAGATAAGCACCAATAGCATTGTCTCTGACCAGTCTTAAAATATGGCAAAACTATCATAAGTCACACATACAGACGCGCTTCGACCTACCACGATTATGATCAAAATAAAATGGTAAAGTGACTAGCGAGGATCAAACCGCAATGCAGATATATATAGCAAAATTAGATATGCACTAATCAAATCTAGTAGATTCGCATACATTGTACTTAACTGGAAAATTGAGCTTCTCAATTTCAATGCACTCACAAACATTAAATTTAACAGATTTCGCCAAAAACATATAAGTAATACAATTAAATAATCATTGATCGCGCAGGTGGTGGTAAAAATTCTTTAAGTCATGTTTGCGAACTTGAAAGAAAACACAAATTACATTGTATTTAATCAGTCGACGAACAACATTGCCAAACTACCGTCAGTCACACGTACTGACGCGTGTCATCTACAGAGTATAAAGCCAAACTTACTGGCGAGGTTTAAATCGTATTGCATATATCAGCAAAATTAGATATGCCGCTCTTAACTCTAGTAGCCTCTCATTTATTGTACTTGACTGGAAATGCCGGCTTCACAATTTCTATGCATTCACGGTCATTAAAGTTTGTAGCTTTCGCCACACACACACACACACACACATATATATATATATAGGTAATACAATTAAACACTCATATATAAATCAAGTTTATGTGCTTGAAGTAATCACAAAAACCATTGTAATTAATCAATGGATCACAAAGAAAAATCTACCGTCACTCGCACGTATAAACGGAATGTGACCTTATATGACAATCAACTAAGCACGACGAAAAGCTTATTGAGGAGAATTAAATCAAATTCGAGTATTAGATATGGCTTTCAAGATGTGTGGCTCCACCTGGGAAAATCTGCTTAGATTGTACTTCACTAGATATTTCAATTGTTTTTCAATTGGTAAATGTAAGTACGTGTGGCTAATGCATCAAAAATATTATTTCCTTGACTACATATAAATTGTGCACCCGGAATTTCGTGTCAAATACAACGTATGTGAGGCAACCAGGGATGATGGCCGTATATCTGACTTTCGATAACTCATACATGCATCGCGTTATGACCATCATTACTCTTATTTTTGTCGTGTTCTAGGGATGATCAGAGAAAGTCGTAATAGGTCAGAACATTTGAATGACGGGAATATCGTTATGTTTTGTGACTAGTTATATACTATTTGGATGACGTTATTTCAGAGCTCACGTGTATTTGATTAAATGAGCTATGTACAAAATAGTAAGAGGATTTTAAACAGCAAAGATAGTTAATACATTTAAAAAAGCATTATATTGATTTATTATAAAATGTCATATTTGGATATATCATGAATCAGTATCGAAAAATAATAAACAACCAACTGAAGAAAGCAAACTACACGAAACAAAAGATTAACTATGAAATGAAACTCAGTTCGGTGCGTAGTATGATAATTAATTTGAAAAGAAAAAGTTCATTCGAAAATTTATAACATAAATTATAATGAGAGAAGGTAATAAAATGCCACGAGCCCAACGATTGCACTTTTATCCACGGTAAATCGGAATAGAAATATTTTATACTAATATTTTTAAATGTTAATCTACGAAGGAAAATCGAATAGCAGCTAAATGGCAATGTTACTTGAATAACAATATAAAACTAATGTGTCAAATGTGATAGAAATTTCAAGATGTGAATAAGTTATAGTATTAAATAATAATTGATTGCGTGGGTGGTAGTAACATTTATTTACATCAAGTTTGCGAGCTGGCGGTTAACACCAATCCCATTGTATTTAACCAGTCGTCGAACAACATAACAAAATTACCGCCAGTACGCGCAACAGGCGGTAGTTTTTTAATGTGTTTCGACGACTGGTTAAATACAATGAGATTGGTGTTTACTTCAATCTCGCCAACTTGATTTAAATAAAAGTTCTGTTTTAGTTCAACATTTTCACATATATATTTTTAAATAATCTAGATAAAATATATGTCAGTTATTATCATTATTGAATATTTTTAGGTCTTTTGCGAACCATTTTCTCTAAAACCATACTTGAATATGATAGGCGTTTGCATTTATTTACACCTATTACATTTGGCGTTTGAAATATTTTTCTTTCAACTTGCGTAACATTTTGAATAATTTCATGATGATCGTCGCATAAGTAAAACATTCTTTCTGGTATATCACAGAATTTTAAGTAACGAAACCAGGCATTATGGAGCATTACTGTAGTAACCTCTATTTAAGTAGGGTAAATTCCGGAATTCTCCCTTAATTTTAAGTTTAGTCCTTTAATTTCAAATAGTAAAGGAATTCTTTAATCTGTGATAATGAGGAGTCTCTTGATATGTGACTGTTAAACTAGATAACACGAGTTCAGATGCGTAATTTGAATATTTAAGATGAATGATTTCCAACGGCAATTTTTAAAAGATACACGACAGGTTGGCTCAGTGGTTAGAGCCTTAAATTCCAAAGCATAAGTGCCAAGAAGTGATCTCTGTCCGCGGCAAATTCTGGACAGTACTTGATGTGCTCCAACAATGACAAAATCGATCTATAGGATGTGTTTCCTTTGATAAATTACCTAATGCTTAGTTTACACTGACAAATGTATGAACATAATGCGTCAATCAAGATATCAACTTAGTATTTGTTTTAGACTTTAATAAGTTGAAACAGCAGAACCCATAAAATAATTGGAAGCCAATGATTACGTCAGATGATGATTTGGGAATAAAAAACCTATACTGGGGCAGTACAATTTACAATTAATTTCAAAGTGCTCTGTGCATTACCCTTTCTAATACGCAATCAAATATAATCCTTACACCATTACGAACATTCGTTTTATATGAAACTTCTTTTAAAGATGTTTATATGATGTATGTAGAATTAACCATGTGAAAGTTTCAAAATAGATAGAGACAAAACCATAAGGCATGTAAATTTGACCACATTAATTTATCAAGTTTAGCTGGATTTTATTTGTATCTCCCTCATATTATCTACTGAGACTAATTTAAAAGGATTATGCTTTGCCAGCGAAGACTTCTGAATAGATTCTAAAAAACGTTTAATTTAAATTAGGAGATAATATAACAGAGATATTACAACGTTTAAAAAGCATATGTTATAAGGCTAAAAACAATAGGTGCCAAAGATTTGTAACGCTGATTACCGGAAATGGTATGGGGAAACACAAACAAATTCCCATAAATTACTAAAAATATATTCAATTCTAATGAATTTTGTTCCTACTGGTAAAGTAAAAAAATTGTGTATAACAAACAAATATGTACTAAGATAATATATTAAAAAGCAAGATCAGCCTTTTACATTTTCTGCTTAAATTTCATGCAAATTGTCTTTTGATTACCATTTCATGAGTTATCTTGATTTTATAATAAATTGTTTTATTTTACTTCCACAATGTTCGATTACTTCGATTTCAAATGTTTAAGCTAATAAATTATTGTTATTTTGATTTTACTGAATCTTATTTAAATTCAAAACTTTGAGTATAATGATAATCTTGGCAATAATCTTAGTTTATAACCACTACATTTATCTAATTATTTGTTCATTATTCTTTAATTAGTAAACGCAACATTTAATATTTATTTCACTTTGGCTTCTTTCTCAAATTTCTTCACAAATCAATGTGTAGATTAGTTGATTTTTGTGATTTTCAATTTTTTTTAACAATTTATTTATTCAACTTATTAAAATTAATGAATCATTGAAATAAAGTAGGTGCTTTATCTGCTTTTATTTTTAACATGATAGTATAATGAGAATTTATAACCATCTTCATTAAAGCATATCTGTTCATTCGTATTCATATCGATATATATATATATATATATATATATATATATATATATATATATACAAAACAGACAAACACAGTCATATTCGCATATTCATTTACCAAACAGCCCAAACAAGAAATAGTATTGAAACTGAGTCAGACTAGTCGCTACACACATAATCAAATGAAAACCCAGAACATATATATATCAGGACTATAATGTACGTGTAGAGACGATGTATTTTATTTATATCAATAAAGAAATATACATATATAAAAATACATGAATGTCTAAACATTTACATTCACATTGGCCTGAAGTTATAGACATACATTTTGCTAAAGAAGCAAATATATTCTTTGGGTATATGTAAATATAAAGTGGTATATTGATCACAAACGATTTTTCATTCAATTCTGAGTCAGTGTTTTCATTATAGTAATAAGAAACGCGGATCTGGAGAATATAGTTGGCAAAATCTTATATTATTTAAAACTAAATATTTATTATGAAATTGAAACGACAATAATAAGCTAATTTACTCAGTCTTATTCGAACAAGCATTACCAACGCAAAATAAGTACTGGGCAAGCGTCCTTATGAAAAAATTTCTACCTTCATTTTTGCTACTATTTTTTTGCTTTGAACTCAGAGAAACGTTGACGTGCTTACGGAATTGTGAACATGTTAATAAAAGATTATACCGGAATATTCCATGTATAAGAACATTTTGTTGTAAGCAGTTTAATTATATTTATATATATTGGATTTATAATTACCAGATCAAAACGGGATTTTATTCATATGAAATTGCTTTTTGTTTGGCGTAATTTGTAATTGTTTTTATACATATTTCCCATTTCTACATAAGCTTTGTTCCACAAATTTTTACCTCGAATACTTGCATCGTCAAAAAATTTCTGCTAACCGCAACATCACGTCATTTTAGGAATTGCAATTAATAAAAAAATGTCAGCATTGTCCTTCAAAGTAAAAAACCCAGTCATTCTAGCCGGATTGGTCAGACGGAAGTAGGTCCACAATATTGAATACAAACTAAGGGAACACTTCGATTATACCCTGCTTCATAGAAAAATATATTTTATTAATTTCCGATTTCTCTATTGTTTAAAATTGAATTTGTGTATTGAAGTCTATTTAATGATGTCAGGATGAACACAAGAATGTGATTATTTCGAGTTTGCAAATTGGATTTAAAGAATTATTACCACCACCCGAGGAATCAATAGTAGTTTTATGTGATAACTGATTCCAACAAAGGGCTATTCATACGGTTTTCGCCAGAGTATCTCGGGTTTATCACTGGTGCTGTTTGCAAATTTAGCTCGAGTATTTCCACGCGCCAAAATCATTGTATGAATACTAGTCATAGCCCCGTTACATATCATAAATTGTGAATGAAATTTGACGCTCCAATGTAAGCAATTCTGTTCGAAGTCTATTTATTTACTGCTTTTACACGTTAATGTATATAATTTCGCATCATCTATCTAATCCACGTCTGTCAGCAAAGTATTGCTGACTCACGTGCCTGCATTTATTGATCCAACAACGTTCATTCTGCACTTTGGTTATACTCTTGGTTCAAGGTGAAATAATCTGTTTAATTTAGCCAATTGTACCTAGCACATACGTATTCATAGATACTGCTTCGCAAAAAAAACCCAATTATTCAAACTATGTTAGAACAGTTAGATTAACTAAACTAATAACACATATCCAGCGCGCCACCAAAGATTGCTTAATTAGCTAGATGTTCACTTTTGCATTCGCTTTGAATAACAATATATATCCTATCCATGTTGAATTCGCGCCAAACTTATTCTCTAATTTGTATTTTGATTTTTGCATACTGTTAATAGCCATCTATGATCAAACATATAGGAACAGTGCTAAAATAAATTATTCATTATGCAAGATTTCAAAGCATAATAGTTTGTTTATGTTTATGCAGCTAGTATTAAGTATCGCTTCAGACAAACGTGAATTTACTAAGACAAATTTAAGCGCTACCTGATAATCAAACCCGAAACCGCTTGCAGTATAAATTCAATGACTGAATGATGAACGTTGAGGTGTTTTAGCGCAGTAAGTTTTTTCTGGCTATTTACCTCAAGATAAAAGTGTATTCCTGTTAAGTTCGGATTTCGAATCACAATTTCTACGGTCTCATTCGCATCGATAATTTAATTATTAAATCTGACGACAACATTTTATATTTGTACATTCCACGTCAATCGGCTGATGATTGCTCCCGAATAATATCTAGTGATATAATTTTGACATTAACAATTGGATAAAATAAAGACAAACGCTTTTATGCATTTTGTAAATAAGAATGAAACATAACTTATTTATATAAAAATTGTATATACCTTATTTATGTCCAACTGCCTAGTCACCAAGAGTTCAGGTTAAATAGAAGTATACAATTGCTATACCGCAATTATTATTCAATCGTTGTTTTAATTGACAAAAAAGTCAGGTGTTGAAGTAAACATTTGTTATAAATTAGGTTTGTAGTACACTGATAAAGAAAGGCCATTGTCTTTTCGTCATAACTCAACTCGACTGTAAAATCTGGTAATGTATTTACTCATTTTTGCAAACAAGATGGTTAAAGGAATGAAACAAGTTCGAAGCTGGATTTATCAAAAACACTTGATCTATGTTTTGATTAACACATGCTGACTTCCCAGTTCTTATGCTTCTTGGAGACACTTCAACGATTCTTGGCGGTTGCCTTCTTCAGTTCACCCATAATTACTAGTTAATAAAAACTAAGAAAGCAAGCCTATCGAGTTTTTTCTTTACTTGCAAATATCAATTGTACAATTTGAAGATGTTGTAACTATACTTCCATGTTAAAATAATGCTGAAAAGAACTGGATTTATCAAAATTACTTGAGCTGTGTTTTGACTAACTGACTGAATTTACGTTGTTTTGTTTCTAGAAAATATTTCAGCGGCCATTTGCGGTGGCTCTCTTTATTTCCCCCATCATCACCAGTTTAAAAAAAACAAACTAAAAGGATGGAAAATGTTGGATTAAACACAAGTAATAGCCAAAAACCGCAAGCGGAAAAGGTACATCCTGGGATACACCCGTGAATTCGCCCACAAACACACACACAATTACCAGTATATTTTCAAATCATGTACGAACTACTTTTTTTGTCCTAGCTAAGGATTATGAATGTTGCATACAACATACTCAGCTTTGTGTGATAATTTTACTTTTATAGCTTTAGCGAACTTTTGGAATTCCGCCTGATTTTAGGTGCGCTATTTATAAAAATGTGTGTTAAGCTATTGCGGAAACATACTCCCCTATGGCAGTTGTGCGTATTTTAATGTTCGTGAATTCGCCACCTTACTAGTCGGCTAGTCCAGCCTAAATAACGCATTGACCAGCGATGGCGTTTGCATAAATAAACAAGGCTGGACTGTTCGATTGCAGAGTGCTTATCCTTTACATGTAAATTTAACAGGTGATTTGTAGTAGAAGCAAAAATCAATTGTGTATTAGGTGTTCGAAAAGTCATTGCTATCCTAATTCGTCGAGTAAATTTTTTTGTATTGTGCATTCCCCCTAAAAGGTAGACTGGCGTATGTTGCCATTTTGTTGGTTTCGGAGGACTTACTTTTCTTTCGTTGTGTATATTTCACAGTTACTATAACGAAGTTTTAGATTTACCCGTATTCAAATAATGCTGTTTTGAACACTGCCATTTCTTTACATTAAAGTAAATCAGAACAGATTTAATTTAATCTGTCAGATAAATTGCGTATCAAATTTATATATTACAAAATTTTTACATCGCTGTGCTAATGGATGAACTGTCCTGTCCATGTCTGTTTCCGATATATTTTCCTCTTCAAACTACCATCTTCCTGCCTCAAAAGCACTTCGTCATGAAAAGACTGACCATTTTGGCACTCGCAAGTAAATTGAATGTGATGCAGCAAGTTGGTAAAATCTTTAAACCTATCATATGTTTTTAAAACTTCATATGTGGTTAATTATTGGCCATCAACATACCACGCACATGTTTGGCGGCATTCAAAGATAACTTGTTTTAGTTTTGGTATTTCCAGGTATATCATGTAGGCATCAGCTAGTAGATTACCTAACAGACTGCTTATTGCCACTGAATCAAATTGCGTTAAATAATAACCATTCTAGGTAAATTGAACATACTGAGTGCACTTATTGAAGAAAAGTTTTAGATGAATTGTAGGTATGCGATATTTATTTTTGGTTATTATTAGAAGTGTACACGGGTAATCGATGGTATTATCAACAGGAATGCATGAAAATAGATTTTTTGAAATCGAATGAAGTCAATCTGTGGTTCTTCAAATTGTACGATTTCATTACATTAACAAAGAACAAAATATCGTGAAAATGATTGGTGATATTTCAATTTGCACTGATTGTAGAATGGCTTTTTATTTTTCTTGCTAGGTTGTGCTGTGGAGTGTTGATCATTGGCATGATGAGTCCATTGATTGTGCTTCTTTTTATTATTCTATCGATTGGACATCCAATTTCCTCACATTCCTTGGTAAAAATATGGTAAGTAAATGGCGAAATACCGCCTCCTACTGAAGAGTTACCATTAAGCACGAAACGAATGTGCATGTGAGATTATACATTTGTTTAATACTTCTGGTCCTATTTGAAGTAATATTTTACTAGGTGTACAACATCTAACATGCAATTGCATATATCCTAGTTCTCCGAAACAAACAGTATATAACTGGTGATGAATGTCTATAAAACAAAGTGCCTGCTAAATTTAAGTATAAAGGATAAACTCCCTGCAATCAAAAATTCGTAATACTTCGCTATGAAAGAAGAAGAATTTCGTAAATGTTGTGACTATAGACTGGTAATAATATGTGCGTTTGTGTATGCGGGTTTCCCAAAATGTACGTTTCCCCTTCCTGTTTTTTTTTGTGTATTGTGCGTGTTTAATCCAATTTTATCAATCTTGATTTTTAAAAAGAGTGTATATAATGACAGATTTTACAGTCGAGTTGAGTTATGACGAAAAGAAAATGGCAATTTTAGCTGTGTTTTACATGCGTGCTTAATAACTAGTTTATACATCCAAACATGATTTATTTTTCAATTAAAATAAATTGTTAAATATTCAGATGAATCATAATTTACGAGAACTATAAAGTAAATTCTAGGGCAAGAATAAATTGCATGCTGTCTTAGTATCCAAACATGTATAATTATAATGTAGTTGTTTGTGTAAATTTTGGAAGCTCATAGTTTGTTTTAATAACCTCTTTCATTTTGGCGTTTTTTGTATATTTACACAATTAAATTGATGTCTTTTCTACAGGAAATGACATGTATATATAAATTAACAATAAATTTTAACGTAAGGCAATACTCACACATCGTTTACAAAATAAGTCAAAAATTTCAAAAGGAAACGGGATTTTTACAAATATCTACAAATTTCAATGTATAAAAATTAATCAACACAAGGCCGACTTGCCAACTTAAATACACTACTCTTTTTATATCAAATTTATGAAAATTTGTGTCTGATTCAGACCTATTCTTGGACACAGGGCATATATATTTTACATATAAGAGCACTTGTTCCGTTCAAAGTTATTTTAATGTTTCTTATTTATTATTATTATTATAAAAATCATCGGAAACATAATTTCATTTCATGTATATTACTGAATCACGTTAAAATTAATGCATAGCGAAGCGAACATTAGGAAGATTTAGCTATATTTTATTGCGCGGGTGGTGATAACAATTCATTAAATCAAGTTTGCGAGCTTGAAATAAACACCAATTCCATTTTATTTAACCAGTCGTCGGACAACATAAAAAACAACCGCCCGCCGCAACGCCCTGACGCGTTTCGACCTTCCATGATCATCATCAGAGTACGATTGCAAACTGACTATCTGGGATCAAACAGCACTAAATATATATGGAAATCAAATTTAGATATGCGGCTCTCACATCTAACAGTCTCGCATACATTGAACTTGACTGGAAATATCGGCTGCGCAATTTCTGTGCAGGCACGAACATTAACTGTTTGCAGCTTTCACCACATATACATATACAAGCAATACAATTTAACAATAATTGATTGCGCGGGTGGTGGTAACAATTATTTAAATCAAGTTTGCGAGCTTGAAGTAAACATCAATCCAATTGTATTTAACCAGTCGTCGAACAACATACAAAACTACCGCCAGCCGCAACGCACTGACGTGTTTCGACCTTCCATGATCATCAGCAGAGTACGATTGCAAACTGACTATCGAGGATCAAACCGCATTGAATATATATGGAAATCAAATTTAGATATGCGGCTCTCACTTCTAGCAGTCTCGCATACATTGAACTTTACTGGAAATATCGGCTGTACAATTTCTATGCAATCACGAACATTAACTGTTTGGCAGCTTTCACAACATATACATATACAAGCAATACAATTTAACAATAATTGATTGCGCGGGTGGTGGTAACAATTATTTAAATCAAGTTTGCGAGCTTGAAGTAAACATCAATCCCATTTTATTTAACCAGTCGTCGAACAACATACAAAACTACCGCTAGCCGCAACGCACTGACGTGTTTCGACCTTCCATGATCATCAGCAGAGTACGATTGCAAAGTGACTATCGAGGATCAAACCGCATTGAATATATATGGAAACCAAATTTAGATATGATTTTTCTTATTTTTCTGAACTTATTCTTTATAAAACGATTTATTTGCTTTGTGTACAGATTTCACGACTTTGATAATCTAACGGGATTTAAAAATAATTATCATTACTTTAAGGATAAATGAACATATCTGCTTATGGAATACACCCTTCTTACCTTTGAATATAGGCACAATATTGAATGCAAATAACACACTCAGTCCCGAATACTGACCAAAAGCTAGTTCCATGAGAAACAGTGGCATCCCGGAAATAAACATGAAGAAGACATATGCGATGATAAATGAACCTGAAAGTAGAAAAACGCAATGAAATTTAATAAACATTTACTTATCACAAGAATTAAGAATTTTAAATTCTCATTTATATAATTAAAAGTAAATTGGTTGTGCAGGCGATGATAACATTTAATTAAATCTAGGTTGCGATGTTGATATATACACTAATCGCACCACTTATATACGTTTGTCAGTGCAAACTAAGCATTGCATTATGTATATAGACGAAACCAGTCTATTGGATAAATTTCCTTATCATTACAAATGCATATATTATAGGATTGATATTTATATCAATATCACAAATTTTATTTAATTAATAATTAGCACAACCCGCGCAATCACTGATCATTTAAATACATAAATGTTCAATTCAATACGACTTCCGCAGGTATCGTGTTGTCTGTTCTATAATGTAGGATAGCCAGGAAACATTAGGTCGTATATAATTGATACTTTGTGTAGCATCAAGCAGGCTAACACAGTTGCTAGAGCGACTAACTCAGAGGGAGACGTGCCTTGGTTTGTGTTCTATCCGCGACAAAATCTGGCTAGTACGTGATGAGTTCCCAATAAGGACGAAACCAATGTACTGGTTGAGTGTCCTTTTCTACAATATACAATGTTTAGTTTATAACAACAAAATTATGTACATAATTGGACTGGTATTTATATCAAGATTGAAAACTTGTATTAAATAATAATTAAGTGGTCGTATTCATATATTAAAATTAGACAAACAAGTGAACGCAAACGACATGGTAAAGTAAATAATTTTAATATTTTTTAAACGTTGTTTACTGCCTTCGTTTAAAGGCCTAATTATGCATCAGTGCAAATAACATTAAAATTTATGTTGAAATGTATATAGTTAAATTAACATTATGTTTGTGAGATTATATTTTATTTGCATCGCATCCAAAAGCACGTTGAAATCATTAGTTCAAATATTTAAATTATGAAGAAACTATAAAAATTGTTCTTACCTTTTGTAAAATAATTTTATTTCAATTTACTGCACGTAATTAATTTCGGCAATTTTGTATGTTACAACGGATAACGAGATATATATTAAAACGTCAATGTAATTGACTGTCTAAATTATATAAACCAACGTAACAACGTGCTAAAAAGTAATTGTTGGAATGGCAACAACGAACTATATAACCTAACTACTAAATACGATTTCATTTTTTAACTAAATGAGCTTAAAGCTAAAATTGCTATAATCATAGGAAGATTAGTTAGATATATTATTTCCTAGTAATATATTTAAGCACGCTTAACTACCATATGATAAGATATTTCATATTTTTTGTTTTTACTTTTGATATTTTTCACATAACCGCCTTGTTTGTTCTTTCATGTTAGTGTCGGGTTTTTTTTGTGGCCTCCAGTTTAGATGTTGTTCTTGTTATTATTGTGACTGTTATTTCATGATACTGTGACTAAGTGTTTAAATGTTATATTAAATTCGAATGTTCTTCTGAGCATAGTGTATGTATATACATATTTATAGAAGGGAATTTAAAATAGCTTCCGAAATTAAGTGCTTTTATTTATTTGTTCAACAAAAAAGATCACCGGATAAGAACAATAAAATATGAATTGGTGTATGTGAGCTTGTAGCCATCAACATTCTGGGCCAATGTGAAATCAATTTTGTTGACACAATGAAATTTTGAGCAGCAAATTTAAGACAACGTGTGTTAAACATTAGTGACTGAGCTTTAAAAATAAAAAGTCAGCCCACACATGCGCAATACACATATATTTTGCTCCTGTTTTTATTTCAAACTGCCCCGCGGAGAATGAATGTCAAAAGAAAATCTGGTAGGCATCACAAATATTTTTAGTTTACTGCTTAGAACGGCAAAGAAAACCACATTAACCTAACTCATTTTCAATCTTAAATCCAGCCATTGAAGAAATGCTATCTTTACTAAATTTGGATGTTCATTTTCTATTTGCTCTTTCAAGAAAAATTAACTATTGTGACTAATCACAGAGAAGCATAAAATGCACTAACTGTCTAATCCGTAACCCTCTTACTTTCAGTAATTATTTCAAAACAAGAATGAAAAATAAATGTTAATCGCCAATTATGTTAGCTAAGCAAGTTTGTCAAACAGACAAATCGCTAAATCAGTTTATTTGTCCATCAAATGCATTTGGCAGCTTCTCGTTCTACTCAGACTACAAGGAATGTCAATCGGCAGGATAACAGGTTGGTTTATGTCCACAATGGCAGCTCGCACCTGTCAAGCACAAATTAACAAAAATAGATAACAACGATTATCTTTGCAATCATTCCATGAACTTTTACAGTCTTAGTCAAAATCGGAATTTGACTTTGTTGCATAAAACCAAAATATGTTCTTCATGAAACTTACAGGATAGATATTTTTGACCACAAAATTCCCTTGGCAGATAATGCGTTGGAGACTACATAAATGACTGACAATACCTGTGCTTAACTCCCTTATATTTCAATTATCTTTAGTTTGGAAGGCAATCAATCTACCTGTTCACCGTTGCCTTCCTTTGTGCGAATTTTTGCTTATGATCCATAATCGCTTTGGAGAAGGCAATCAATGGAGCAAAAGGCGGTAGTTAATTTCTTCACCAAAACCACCCAAACGATAGATTTTGTTTATGTTTTGAGAATTTTACTAGTTTTAAACCTATCCATCAATTGAAAGAGTAGGCAGAAATTTTTTTTTAGTAAATAAGAACACAATTTAGTTATTAATCGTATTCGAGTTATTGGACGACCAAGTCCAATGATGTTGTAATTTTTCATAATTAAGGATGGCATAATTTTTTGGATAACATTTTATTTCCTAATGGTAAACTTGTCAGTGGAAACCCCGACGATGATTCAAGTTTGAAATAATGAAACACCAGGTAGCTATCATTTTGGGCACTTCACTATCGAAACAATTATAACTGTGCAACACCTAATATATAATAACAGCCGAAATTTGATATTTTTTAGGATTTTTGGTTATAGATGCCTTAAGTTATACCATTTCTGTCAGTGCATCATACTTTTCCCATTTTTATATTTTATTCTATGTAATGGATGGTCTTAGACAACCATTTACTGGCTTTGTCACTACTCGACAAGATGTTGTTGATTGAACCTATGAACAATTATCACCACAGATAGGGCCCAGCGGTTATCGTAATTTATTAGATAAGTGCAATCAATCAGAGTTTGTGACGGGCGGTCGTAAATCTTCAAACTATACATTCGCCTACATTTAATCAAGGTTGTAACAAGGTGTCGCAGTGATTGAAACACCAGATTCCGTACACAGGAGACGTGTCCAGGTTTGAGCCTTGATGGCGGGAAATTCTGAACATGATGTGAGGAGTTTCCAATAAGGACGAAACCAGTTTACTGGATTAATTTTCTTTTCTACACTATGTAATACTTAGTTTATAATGACATAAGCAAGTACAAAATTGGTCAGTTGTTTATATCAAGATCGCAATATTGATTTAAAGTAACAGTTATCATCGCTCAAGCAACCAATATTCGTTTAAATTAAATTCGGTTTATTTACTTGGCGCTTACCATTACACAATCTTTGATAATCCATAGATATGAATCTGCAAATTAGTATAGCTTATCAAGTAAAACTACGGTCGATACAATATATGATTCTATCGCGTCGTACCTCAATCTTTCGTTTTATTTTCCAACCCAAAATTTTATCTCGGTAATCGTGCAATGGCTTAGATTGATTTATGGGCATACACAATTTTACAAAACGTCTTTTCAAGATTCTAACTTTGAAATTAGATGGCTCGTGCAGAAACACATCTTTGCATTTTTATATACAAATAGTATACTTTCATCGATTCAACCAAGCAATTTACTAAATGATAATTTTATTTAACAGGCAATTTCTAAGCTGAAGATTGCCCTTGTGACGACAATAGTTACAATGGGAGGCTATATTAGCTAGTAATTTTTTTGTTTTAGTTTCTTTCAATCCTAAATATAACCAGTACCGTTTGTCTTGCCTAATTCATGGAAACAGGAAAGTAGTCATTCGAGCAAGATTGAATGAGCTGTAGCGAAGGCGAAATTGAATGAGACTACATTCTAGAAGTTAAACTACACCGACGAGTCCTTTATCGGATGACAGTGAAATTGTTGCTGATTCAACAAGCGTTTATCATTACACATGGAATAATTTATTACACACATTTTCGTTTAGACCACTGCTTGATTTGACCTTAACTGTAACGATTATAGTAATTCTGATTTTGCTCTTAACATATAGAACTTTTCTCGTTTGTTTGCAGTAACTAATTTTGTAAAATTTAGCATATAAATGAAGGATAATCTTTATGGACAGCATGTTTCTTAATAAAAAATGAATAGTCGATAGTGAAAAAAAAGTAAAATTGTCCATTTTTCTACTATTTGGCAAAGTTAGCCTCAGCGCCTTTGGCTCAGATCATCGTTTTGGTAAAACTGCCTGGACGGAATTTGCACATTTCACGAAGCAAATATTTTAGATTGACAATGCTTTTACCATTTTAATTAAAAACATATTGGAAACGACTTTCCATAATGTCTAGCTTATTGTTTACGGCGCGTAAACACGCATCAAAATTTGTCCGCACAATATTATAATATATAACATCTGTTAACTTAATGCGCTGAGGCCGTCAATTAATAAGCGAAGCTGAAGGGCTATTTCATAAACGACAACCATAGCCATCTATCGGCAGTTGTTCAATTCAGTGCGCGCTATCCTCTTATGCAATTCTCGTAGACAAACTTTTTTTCACAATTTTAGAGTAAATTAGAAAATATATCATTGAACTATTACCTTGATACAAATATTGGAAACACAAATTGTGATGATTTATAGGATTTTAGCAACTCAAATAAAGTTAATTCAAATTTACTAAATGTTCTCCTATTTATCTTTATATTTTTTGACTTTGTTGTGTAGCGTCATTTATTAAAGTTGACGACAAATTTAATTTTAAAATTTGTATGATCATTATTTAAAGTTTCAGAAATTCATTGTACATTTTCCATGCTCAAAAAAAGAAATTTTATCAGATACAAGATTCGCTTCTTTCTCATATTCTTCTCAAGAATCTGAAATTGAACATATCTCTTTATATAAAAATTGAACTGCAAAACAAGATAGAAAAATGGAAACATAGAAAGAGTGTGGAATAATATTTCTTTTTTCTTTTTGCACATGACAAGTTTAGTTTAAATGTTATTAAGGCTTAATTTCAAAAATAATCTTTAAGAAATTCATTTTTTACTTTTTTCAGTGAATGCCTATCATTAAAGGAATTTAGGAATTTGGGCTCCTTTGGTTCATTTACATTTTCATATTTCAACAGACCTGCTTCACCACTAATCCAATTTGATTGGAATCACAATAAACGTAAACAGGCATACGTAAATTATTAGTTTATGCCATACGTCGCAATATTGGCAAAGTTACTACACGGTGTGTCTATTTAGGAGCTATGAATAAGATAAGCCGTCACTTACCACCTCCTTTTATCATGCATAGATAGGGAAAGCGCCATAAATTGCCAACACCAATTGCATAACCAATAATCGAAAGAACAAATTCAATTTGCTTGTCCCATGTGACACGCTCCGGCTCAGCCTCTTTTACGTTGTCCTTGTATACGCTAATTGGTTGCCCATCGTTTAATTCAATCTCTTCATGAATGCGTAAAGTCTGCAGTTTCGTCATTGCTGATTGAAATCAAATCGACGTATATATATGTATGTGTGTGTGTATGTGTGTGTGTGTGCAACTGCTGAACAGCGAATTATTTAAATAAACGAATTGTTGCTGTCACGTACGATTTCATGTTATAATGGTGCCGCTGAATATGGTTTGCATAAAGATTGGTTAGCGTCAGCTTCTTTGGTGTAATTTTTTAAGACGGCGTTGTGTCAGAATACTTATTATCTCCTGGTTTGAGCTAGAAATCCACAAATTTTACTCGGCTCCGACATACAATGTGATAATATTGACTGAGCTGGGTTTCACGAAGCATAAAAATGGAGAGCAAATGTAATGTATGTGTTGATCTGCTTGGAGAAACCTGTGGCTATTGATTACAAGAGAAAAAAATCTGTAAAGTACCGTGCTAAAACTAACAAACAATTTGGCCAACTAACAAATTGATGTGCAAATAATTTTGATTCGAAGTAAGTATTGTCATAATTTTCTCTAATTTATTCAATTTACCTTTAGTTAGGTGTTGGTGTTCGTATGTAAATTTACGTTTCTAAGAGATTAACAAGCATCTGCACAACCATGTAAGCAGCAACATAAATGAATGTAAACTTCTATATTTTATTCCGATGATCGTTATTTCAATTAATGTATGTACTAGTCGGCGAGAGAAAAGCAATAGAAAAAAATGAAAGAGAATAATTTAAATTTTGCATTTCATGTTACTATGAGTAGGCGAATTGTTTAATATACAATTTATTTCCAATCTGAAACACGTACACATAATTCAAATAATTTTTTTACTTATTTAGTTTATTAAGCTTGGGATTAAGGAATTTCTGTAAAACAGCTTCAATTTACGTAATTTTTTTCATTCCGTTCTTTGAAGAACACATGGCGTCCACCTGGAATGGAGAGTGATTATTATTTTTAAACTTATAAAGCCATTGCAAACACGTTTCCTTTAATTAAATTTTTTTTATTTCAAAATGCTTTTGACAGCAATAATTTACTTACTGCCCAGTCAAGGCTACACAACACACAGAGCATAAATATGTTTGGAATGTTCAATTATCGGGAACTTATCCTTTTCTTTTAAGCTAAATTTACGTTTAGCCCACGAGTTTTACTTTAAAAACATCATATGTGCACTAAGTATACGAGAAGTTCAAGTTTCTTAATTCTTGAGTAAATATTTCGAATGTTACATTCTCTTCCACAGTTAAACTAGCCCATATCGTCTTTTGGTTGGGATCAGCTTCATTGTCTCAAATTACAACGAATGATGTCTTTGCCAAAACTTCCACATTTTATTTGTAATTAATTGAAGAATTTCAATGCACTATTTATGTTCAAATAATTACTCATTAAATGTTTAATTATTTAGTCCGCATCATTAAATAAGGTGATTGCTTCATAAACCCTGGTAACTCATAACATTTTGCACAGCATACTGGCAGCTGTATATGAGTTTGAAGATAGGTGTTGATTCTAAACACATCTTCAATACTGATTTCCGGATATTAAAAATGTTAAATTAAAGCTCGCTATTTCTAACAGTTATGTTTCAATAAATGTGTTAACCACACTAAGGGATTTTTACGTTTTGTATCAAATATGCAACTGGACTTCAGCTGATTAGGCATTAATGACAATTCACATAAATCTTCATTGAAATCATGCTTAAGTACATTTTTACCAATTTTTTACCAAAAAGTTAAAATTCCGTCGATTTCGGCCTGGCTCAAATCGAATGTTGTAAATCAAGACATGAAAAACTGTTTCGGCAAATTTTAAAAATAAACGCGATTAAGCTAAATATGGCGCAATTAACAGCTTCGTCAAATCAAGTTTGTGAGCATGAAGAAAACACTAATCCTATTGTATTAAACCAGTCATCGAACAACATAGCAAAACCACGCCAGTCACACGCACTGACGCCTTCCGACCATCCATGATCATCATCAGAGAAAGACGGACAACTTTCTAGTGAGGATTAATCCGCATTGCATATATATGGAAAGCAAAATCAGATATGCGGCTGTCACCTCTAGTAGTCTCGCATACATTGTACTTGACTGGAAATGCCGACTGTACAATTTCTATGAAGTCGCGAACATGAACTTTTTGCAGCTTTATCCACTCATATATAGGTAATATAATTAAACAATCATTTATTACGCGGGTGGTGGTAACAATTCTTTAAATCAAGTTTGCGAGCTTGAAGTAAGCACCAATACCATTGCATTTATCCAGTCGTCGAAAAACATAACAAAACTACGGCCAGCCGCAACGCACTGATGCGTTTCGACCTTCCATGATCATCATCACATTACGACGGTAAACTGATTATCGAGGATCAAACCGCATTGAATATATATGGAAATCAAATTTAGATATGCGGCTCTCACGTCTAGCAGTCTCGCATACTTTGAACTTGACTGGAAATGTCGGCTGCACAATTTCAATGCAGTCACAAACATTATCTTTTTGCCACTCATACGTAGGTAGTACAATTAAACAATCATTGATTGCGCTGGTGGTGGTATCAATTCTTTAAATCATGTTTGCGAGCTTAAGTAAACACCAAACACATTGAATTTAACCACTCATCGAACAACATCAATCAACAACAATCATGTAACAACAAAGTAATTAACGGATTTTAGAAGACGACGCATTAATTGCATACAGTTTGGGGTAAAACATTCGTCGTTTTTTCGTAAAACTAATGTTGCAAACGAAGTAAAGCCAGCGACTTGCTCATTAATATACCGATGCATTTTTCACTTTCTTAGAAGGTAAAAGCGAATTGTCCATTTTGCATGCATAATCACATAATGAATAGATAATCTATTATTTATTTAACGTTATAATTTGCTAATGTCATTTAATTGAACTTTGAATGACTGTTAAATTTTGGTTTTTTATCATTTTCTTTCTTGAAATTACTTAGCATTATATCATGTTAAATCTGTTTGACTCTTTCAAATAATCCTTCTAATTAACAATTTTCGCACATTAATTATATATCACGCTTTTTAGTTTATGTTACGATAAATAAAGCTTGTATAGAATTTAAACATATACGTAATAACTGATGTTGTTGATGAATATCGGTACGTTGTGTATTTAAATTTTAATCTGTCTTATTATCAACGATACGGAACCATAAAAATAAGGCTTGGAAGCTGCATTATTCGATTCAATTTACAAATGAATAAAACTTGTATGAAGCACATTTTCGGAATAAAATCATCATAATTTGCGTGAATTGTATACGGTCTACTACGAAGGATTTTCAAACTGCCTTGGCATGCATGATAGGCGCAACGACAGATTTTAGAAAAATTATATCCTATTAATCTTATCTTTGTAACTGGATTATTTTCAAGGATGGTATATAAATTCTGATAAGGAACTGCTAATAATTTGTATTTTGTTTATCAAAAAGACTGAATAACTGTTTAATATTCAATTGAAATATTTACACGAAATTGTTGCGATATAATTGTTTCATGTTTTCTGAACCAACGTTTATGAAGATGAGTTAAAATTTAATAGGAAGTGATTGAATAGTTACATCAATGTCTGATGATTTTTTTCGAAAAAAATTGTCAATGACAATGTTATAGTTGAGTTATAATCGTGACCGTTGCTCATGTTGATTTAGCATTTCAATATTTACTTAGTATATCCCGACTGCATATATTCTACTATTTCAATTTATTTTATTGACTGACAAACATGTAAACTTATTATTGTCCTTTCAGAGACGTTCGTGGATTTCGTAGAATTTCCGATAATGTAATTCTCCTTTCATTACTCATCCTCAGATGGGAGCATTTTCGTTAACACAAATATCACGAGATAGCAATATTTAATTTCCCATTTCGGAGTATACATGCGAGTGAAAAAGTTTTCACCTCAGATAATGTGTTCAGAAAACGGGACAAAAA
>JAQBSW010009795.1:0-27108 GCA_029291075.1 Eudiplozoon nipponicum | reverse complement strand
GTCAGAAAAACAAGATCACACGACACACTTGTTCTAAGTTGCAAAATTTTCGGTCTACTTCTCGCCTAGCCATCGTCCACATCGACATAGTTCATCTGACAAAGGTTCAAGGTTTCAGCTACCTTCTAACTATGATCGATAGATTTACACGGTGGCCTGCGGCATTACCTCTTGGCACCATTTCTGCAGACGAAGTAACTAACGGTTTTATCTCTGCATGGATATCCAATTACGGTGTTCCCAATGAGGTCATCACGGACAGAGGCACTTGCTTCTCATCTGATCGTTTCAAAACCACCTTGCGGTACATGGGATGCATCTTACGCCAGACGACTGCCTACCATCCCTAAGCTAATGGCATGGTAGAGAGAATGCATAGGGAACTCAAAGCAGCTTTAGCATCCTCGTCCATTAATGGCAACTGGGTCGATGCACTACCTTTAGTTCTGCTGGCCATGCGTTCTCGTACTCGAGAATCCATTAAAACGTCTGCGTCACAACTCTTGTATGGCATGGATCTACGCCTGCCTAGTCAGCTCCCACGTCTACTACCGGCACAAGATGACCCACAAAACGAAGCTACCCGCCTTCGACTTCATTTCGGTAACATGTCCGAACAGCAGCCGAGACACACGCCTCGTCCAGTCTTCGTTCACCCACAGCTCCACAGCTGCAAGAGAGTACTCGTTCGCAACAATACTGCTGTTGCACCACTACAACCCAAGTATCGCGGTCCTTACCCGATTTTACTAAAACAGCCAAAATACTTCATCATTATGCAAGGCGCTACACCGACATCAGTAAGCATAGACAGGTTAAAACCGTTTATCGAACCACCTGATCCTGAGAGCGTTCAACCTTCTACACACGTCTCAGGCTCCGTCTGCCCACAATCTCAACCTGCTTTGTATAACGCGTAATTAATTTTTTTAAACATTAACATTTAACTATAAAATTTTTTTTAAACTTTACGTTAATTTTTAGTAATTGTCTCACGTGGCATAACCACCTGTTCTTAGCTAACAATTGTGTAGCATTTTTGAACAGTTCTTTGGTATTATGCCATCTCTGAGGCAATGTTCGTGTACATATTTTTATGCAATTACCTTTGATTTTAATGTATATATTTTTACATTATAATGTATTTCTCACACATGACATTACACTGCCTATTTTGGTATGACCAGCTACTTAGAGCTAACGCTTTCGTGTAGCAACACTAAGTAGTGATCAGCTTCATATCATGGTACAGGCCACTTTCAATGCATATCTCAACTTTATCTATTTCACAAAGACCACTCTACAAATGTCATGACTACAACGTCGAGCACTCTAGCTCCTTTGGTCGTATACAAACACATTGACAACGATCCAACCTGCTTAGGTTTTTAACTTAAACCTGGCAAATTCAGAGGCGATTTACCTCGAAATCTTCACGCTGCGGCTCCAAAAACTTACATTGCTCTATTTTTGCCTCACGTGCTATGACCGTCCACTAGAGCTAACAATTTGTGTAGCAATTCCTAGTGGTTACCTGGCATCATATCATTGTTGAAGCAACCAACAAGCATATTTAAGCCCAGCACTTATGGTTCATCATATTTTTGCTTAACTTGGTTCGAACTCTGTCATGCATTTCTTATCTAGCCTCGCAGAGAGGAATATTCTTTCTTTTTTTTCAGAGAGGAAAGTGTTGTAACGACACAAATCAATCGCCGACATATTGCGTAAATTAAATTCAAATTTATTTACGTTGCACCAATGAGAAAAAAGCAAATTGCCGTTTAACCACGTCTAACCACGTTTAACCAATAGTATGCAAGTACACATATTGCATGCTATTTAAGCACGGTAATTTACCATGCAAGTCAGTTGTGGCATTTGCCTTCTACCTGCTTCACGCGTGTGCGTTCTGTCGGTTGTCAATACGTGTGCGCTCTGTCGGCTGTCAGTATCTACTCATCTTGTTGCGGGATACCGGAGAGACGAGCCAATTGAGTGCAGGACCTGCAGGACACCATCCACAACGCGATCACAGCTCAACCACGGGAGCAACAAATCAACCAGAGTCCACCCAAGGCTCTAGGACATCTTCAAAGCTGAAGACTTAAAGCGAACGCATTACCCGGCCCTCTTAAGGGCCCCCATATCAGTAACTAATCTCTATTCAGAGCACCTTAACCGAGTTTGTAACGTCGTACGGCATTTACTTGAAGCCGGGGCGTTTACAGTATATATAGTTTTGAATTAAGCGTAAGTTGAGTTCGGTATTCTGTAATTGTTCTGGCGTGATTTTCTTCAGCAAGATTCATTTGTTATTTTATTCAACATTTTGGTGTTTACAAATCTTGATCTTCACCATATAGACATGCTACTACTTTTTGTTTTGAATCGTGCATACTGGGAACGTTCAGGAACAGGTAATTTGGCAATTATTGTTTTCGTGTTTTTTTCTTACCAGATTATTGATTCCGATGTTGTAGAGGCTCCTAACCTATTTGTGTCTGAGAACCCCATAGATGCCAGATCGTGTGCAGTCCCATAAATTTACAGTAGAATCTGATAAGCTTGTATTTTCATTAACATCTGCTAAATTCATACCTGCCATGTCTTGCGCTAACTTGCTAGCGTCCTCAAATATAAGATTAGCTTCCATATCTATCGAATTTAATTATTAAATTGACACTTTATGTTAGGCAAATCGGGATGTGAAACCTTTCACGTTGCAAAACGTCCGAACAATTAATCTGGAAAGAAATAGACGCGAAAAACAGAATTATTAAATTATCTGTTCCAGAACGTTCCCAAATGCGTGTATCAATAAAAAATAGCAGACAGTGTTAGCAGGCGTATATTGTAGAAATAGATCAGACTTTTAATAAAGAAAGATGAAACAGTTGCAGCCGGCCGAGGAAGATACAACCAATCGAGGACAGTCATGCTCGAAAACTGAAAACGGCGCACAATTCAAAGTCAAGTATTTAAACAAAGAAAGTTCTGGAAAATAAATGAAAAAAATTCTTTTTAAATAAAATTCGTTTCAATCAGCCAAGATGGTTTAAATTTATCAGTAAATGTCACTTTAATTTTGGTGAAGGAATTATCTTCCTCCACATACACCACATTCTCAAAAAAAGACGGCTAGTAATAGACGTAATCATGATTCTTTGGCTGACTTTCCACTCTTCCAGAACGAGTTGTGCATAATGGCGCCCCCGAAGTCGGCCTCGCGCCCGGTACCATTGACACTGGTTCTTCCGTATCATCTGGTATTGCCAAACAGTTTTCATGTTTTGAACTGGAAGAATAAGATTTTGCTATATTAGACAACGTGTCTTCTGAGTTCTGCATTTCGTTATGTGCCTGTATGATTGGGATTGCACACATCAGATTCGTCCATGGAACGGTGATCATTCAACGAATCTGATAATTCAATCCTATCGTCTAACCAGATACACTGGGGAATGTAACGATCTAACGTAACACAATCCTCAATGCCATTTATCTCTATGATGACATTTTAGTCAGTCATTCTTTTGACCTTATATGGTCCTTTGTAAAGTGGTGTCAGGCAATTCTTCCTAGTTTCATTAGTCACATACACATGCGAAGCCGATCTTAGATCAGAGGACACATAGCACTTGGTTTTTGCTTTTCTAGTATTGGTCGGAGCCAAACGATACATCTTGTCTCAAAGTGCACCTACAAACCAATCTACATAACCAGAAGCCCAATCAAGACTACTTGGAGTTTCTATTAGAAGATCTCCAGGCAACCTTAATGGTTCTCCATAAACCAATTCTGCTATTGAAGTACCTAATTGTGCCCTATATCTGTTGCGCATGGCGAGTAGTACTATAGGAAGATCGTATATCCAGCTTGTTCCATTAGTACACCTTAACGCAGCTTTCAGTTCGTGTTGCAGCCTTTCTACCATCCCATTTGCTCGTGGGTTGTATGCGCTAGTATGCAATACAGTTGTTCCCATGATGTTGAGAGATCTTTCAAAAAGCTCGGACATAAATTGACTACCGCGATCACTAGTGACCTTTTCCGGAACACCATAACGCGATATCCAATTATGTAGAAACGCGAACAAGACTTCTTGCACTGTCATATCTTTTAAAATCGCCACTTCAAATTGGCGATTAAATCGATTGACCATTGTTAGCAAATATTTGTGGACATTAACCTCAGGCATTTCGACAATGTGTATATATGCGTGTCTGAACCGTTCAATTGGTATCCAAATAGTCTGTATCTCGGTTCTGATATGTCTCCACACGTTACACGTTTGACACTTGGCACAAGCTCTTACCCATACCCGTATGTTTTTAGACATGTGCGGCCATACGTATCTGTCATTAATTAATCAAATGATGGCTTTAATGGATGGATGTCCCATGTCGTGTAATACTTGGATAATTTTGGCCCGTAATTACAACGGCACATATGGTCGTGGTTAACTTCTTGACGTTTCGCATAACAACCACTTGCCACTCAGGAGCTCACGAACATATCCTGGTTTTTCGACAAGACTAACGTAAAAGGAATTAATCCTTGCGCTTCCTCTATTTGACTAACAAAATCATTCATAGAATCATCTAGATTCTTCAACGGACCTTGAAATATCAGCTCGACATCGGCTTCATTCGGTCTGTTAAGGGCATCAGCTACCACATTCTCCTTATCAGCAATATGAGGCACAGTACAATCGAACTCTGATAACCGGGTTATTTGGGAATTCACTCTAGGAGAGTAATTAAGCCTCGCTGTTTTACCTAGAATACTAATCAACGGCTTATGATCGGTCAATAACTTAAATCTATGACCGTCTAAGAAATGCTCAAAATGTAGCACTGCGGCATACACTGCTAGAAGCTCTTTATGAAACGTATCATAACGATTTTCTCAATCATTAAGCCTACGGCTATAAAACCTAATCAGTCTTATTATTTTCTGGTCTCTTTGCTGTATCACTGCCCCCCATTGCAACATCTGAGGCACCTGAGATTATTTCGAATGGTTTCTCCCAATCTAGTGTGGTTATGTCATTTAACATTTCTTTGGCCTTCTGGAATTTTTCTCGGTCTTCTGGACTCAAGATTATAGGCCAAGGCTTCTTGATCGTGCTCTTTTCACGAGTGAGATAGCGTGTCAAGGATCCTAGAATTCCGGCTAGACCTGGAATGAATCGACGGTAATAGCTGATCATGCCCAAGAACCTTCGCAGCTGGCGCACGGTTTGGGGCTCCGTTACGTCCTTAATAGCTTGGATTTTATCTTCCAAAGGTTTAATTCCGTCTTTGGAAAGTATATGACCAAGATATTTAACTGAAGAGCATCCGATGTTACTCTTATTAGGTTTGACCACTAATCCATATTGTTCCAGCCTGGTCAAAACCGTTTCCAAATGCGTACGATGTTCATCGTGAGCGACTAAAAATTATTGTCGTCTATGTGCACCCTCGCAAATGGATAATTCTGAAGGATTTCTTCAGCCAAACGCTGGAATGTCTGACTGGCATTTTTCAAACCAAAAGGCATTCGAAGAAATTCATGCGATCCCCCTCCTGGAAATCTGACTGCGGTGAGTGGTATCGAACTTTCCTCCATTGGTATCTGATAGTACGCTTTCTGGAGATCTAAAGTTGAATAAACCTCATATCCCATTATATCTCGGAGTAGAGTACTCTGGTTAGGGAGAGGATAAGAATCACCCTTCGTCACTGAGTTTAATAGACGATAATTCCCACAAACCCTCCATTGACCCGGTTCAGGTTTGGGAACTACCACTATTGGGGAAGCAAAATTGAAATTTAAAAAAAAAAAAAAAAAAAAAAAAAAAAAAAAAAAAAAAAAAAAAAAAAAAAAAAAAAAAAAAAAAAAAAAAAAAAAAAAAAAAAAAAAAAAAAAAAAAAAAAAAAAAAACTATTTTCATTAGTTACATAAACATGCGAAGCCGATATTTGATCAGAGGACACATAGCACTTGGCTTAACTTTTCTAGTCTTGGTCGGAGCTAAGTGACACATCTTATTTCTAAGTACTCCTACAAACCAATCTACATAGCTAGAAGCTTAATAAATACTTTCTTGGAGTTTCTATTAGAAGATCTCCAGGCAACCTTAATGGTTCTCCATATACCAATTGTGCTATTGAAGTTCCTATATGTGTCCTATATCTGTTGCGCATGGGAAGTAATACTAAAGGAAGGTCGTGTATCCAGCTTGTTGCACAATTACACTTTAACGCAGCTTTCAGTTTACGATACAGCCTTTTTAACATCCCATTCGCTCGTGGATTGTATGCGCTAGTTTGCAATACATTTGTTCCCATGATATTAAGAGATCTTACGAAAAGCTCTGACATAAATTTACTACCGCGATCAATTGTGACTCTTTCCGGAACACCATAACGCGATATTCAATTATGTAGGAAAGCAAAGAAGACATCTTGCGCTGTCATATCCCTCAAAATCGCTAATTCGAATTGGCGACTAAAAAGATCTACCATTGTTAGCAAATATTTTTGGTCATTGACTTCAGGCATTTTGACAATGTCTATGTGTACATATCTAAACCGTTCAATTGGTATCCAAATATTCTGTATCTCGGATCTGGTATGTCTCTACATCTTACACGTTTGTCACTTGGCACAGGCTCTTATCCATGCTCGTATGTCTTTAGACATGTGCGGCCATATGTATCTGTCGTTGACTAATCGAATGGTGGCTTTTACGGAGGGATGTCCCATATCGTATAATTGTTGGATAAATTTGGCACCTAACTACAACGGCCCATATGGTCGAGGTAGATTTCTGGACGTTTCGAATAACAACCACTTGCCACTCAGGAGCTTGCGAACATATCTTGGTCTCTTGGACAAAACTAACGTAAAGGAATCCAATTATTGCACTTTCTCGATTTGATTTACTAAATTGTTTGGAGAATCATATAGATTCTTCAATGGACCTTTATGTATCAGCTCGACATCTGCTACTTTCGGTCTGCTAAGTGCATCGGCTACAACATTCTGTTTACCAGCAATATGAGAGACAGTGAAATCGAACTCTGCTAATCGAAAATTTGGGATTTCATTTTGAGAGATTAATTAAGCCTCAATGTTTTGTCAAGTATGCTGATCAAGGGCATGTGATCTGTCAATAATTTGAACTGATGACCGCTTAAATTATATTTAAAATGTAGCACTGTGACATACACAGCAAGAAGCTCTTTACCAAAAGTATCATACCGTTTTTCTCGATCATTAAGTTTTCAGCTATAACGCCCAATCAGTCGTACTACATCCTTAAACGAACATTGGTTGCGCGGGTGGTGATAACAATTATTATAATCAAGGTTGCGGTCTTGATATGAACACCTGACCCATTAATTACTTACATATGTCGGTATAAACTAAGAATTGTATAGTGTAGAAAAGGCAATTCATCCAGTAGACCGGTTTCGTCCTTATTGGGAACTCATCAAGTACTGGCCAGAATTTGCCGCGGACAGGATACGAACCTGGGCACGTCTGCTTCGGAATCTGGTGCTCTAACCACTGAGCTATCCTGGACGAAACCGGTCTACTGGATGAATTGCCTTTTCTACACTATAAAATTCTTAGTTTATACTGACATATGTAAGTAATTAATGGGTCAGGTGTTTATACTACATCCTTGTCTCTTTGCTAAAGCATTGCCCCTATTGCGACATCTGACGCATCTGTTATTAGTTCGAATGGCTTCTCCCAACCTTCAGGTGCTAGTGTGATTATGTCACTTAGAATTTTCTTAGCCATCTGGAATTATTCTCGGTCTTCCTTACACATGTTGACAAGCCAAAACGTCTTGGTAGTGCTCTTTTACGTGTGAGATTCCGTGTTAACGATCCTAGAATTCCGGCTAGACCTGGAATGAATCGTCGATAGTAGCTGATCATGCCCAAGATCTTTCGCAAATAGCACGCGGCCCAGGGCTCCGTTACGTTCTTGATAGCTTGGATTTTTCTTTCAAAGTTATAATTCCGTCTTTGTCCAAGATAATTAACTGAAGAGCATCCAATGTTACTCTTATTGGGTTTGACCACTATTCCATATTGTTCCGGCCTGGTCAAAACCGTTTCCAAATGCCTACAAAGTTTTTCACGTAAATGAATAAAAATTATTATGTCGTCTATATAAACCCTCGCAAATGGACAATTCTGAAAGATTTCTTCAGCCAAACGCTGGAATATCTGACTGAAATTTTTCAAACCAAAAGGCATTCGTGGAAATCTTACTGTGGTGAGTGGTATACAGCTTTTCTCCATCGGTATCTGATAGTACGCTTTCTGGAGATCAAAAGTTGAATAAACCTCATATCCAATTATGTCTCGGAGCAGAGTACTCTGGTTAGGTATAGGATAAGTATCACACTTCGACACTGAGTTCAATTAATGATAATTTCCACAAACCCTCCATTGTCCCGGTTCAGGTTTGGGAACTACCACTTTTGGGGAATCAAAATTAAAATTTGACCTAATACAAATCCCCTCTTTGCGCAATTGGTGAAATTCGGACACAGCCACTTGTTGCTTGTGTTGTGCTAATTGTTGGGCCTTTGGTGAACAAGACAACGAAGCCACCAATTCTATTTGGTTTTCTGCTCCTCTATTTATGCATGCTTCTTGCTGATGTCGGCAAAGTTTTTTTGCGACTGTAGGACAGGTTAATAGGACTGTTCTAACTGGCGAAGTGTTAGACTCAGTTCGTTTTAACACCTCTACACCTTCTGCGATAGTCCTAGTTTTGAGGTCTAGAATCACTTTGAAGTGAATCATGAAATCCATCCCAATGATATGGTCTTTGAAATCGGCTACAAGAAAGTTCCACGCAAAAGAAGATTTCTGCCCTAAGGTTAACGACAATCCTTTCATCCAACAGAAACTCCTATCGGACTACGATTTGCGGCCCATAGTTGATAATCAAATGTGGGGCAATCTGCTTCCACAACATCTGACTTAACTATGCTTTCTTCAGCACCTGTGTCGATGAGAAACTCCAGTTCAGTTAATTTATATATTATAATGAGTTTGTTTCTGGATAATGCGGCAATGTTTTCCAAGTATCCGCTTAGTAAGAATCTGACCCTCTTGCCTTCTGTATCGGTACTATTTGATCTTGACGCAACTTTTGCTTTTGCCTTAAGTATGCCTTTTAAAGGCATGTCTGGAAGTCTTTGCAATGAAATCCCCCCTCTACGGTTGCTAGTAGCGAAGGTTTTATCCTTTTTACGGTGATGGATTTCTCTCTACCGGTTTAGTGCTTTATTCCATTTTGGTCCACCTTAATGCGGTTATATGAAATTCTCTCCTTGGCACTATGCTCTTCGGCCATATTCATAATGTGACTTAAACCACCCGCGTGGCTCATCGTAGCGTTGACGCGTGTGACTACCTCGAATTCTAGTATTTCTATCCTGACTCTAAAGTTCCGATGTATTCCAGCAACTTCTCTGCATAAGTAACGCACCCTTTCTTGCAGCGTTAGCGTGGTTTCAGTATCTGCCTTAACTGACTGCACCATGACAGAATTTGCCGTTACAGCATGTAATTTTGATTCC
The DNA here is from genome assembly GCA_029291075.1 of Eudiplozoon nipponicum. Lineage (NCBI taxonomy): Eukaryota > Metazoa > Platyhelminthes > Monogenea > Mazocraeidea > Diplozoidae > Eudiplozoon > Eudiplozoon nipponicum. Next base: position 17,505 of record JAQBSW010009795.1, on the reverse strand, counting down.
TGCTGTTTATATATTCTGTCTAGCCCTCTGAGTTCACTTGGCCAATCAACTTTCATTGTTTCAAATACCTCTAATGTGACACTAAGCCTGGATGGTAGCTCAGCTTTAAAAATAGAATTCACCACATCTCTAGATATATTCAAACCGGAAGCTTTCGTATAAAGGCGTTCATAAAGCTCTGATTGTAGTTGACGTCACATCTTTTCTAGGCGTAATAATTCGCCCACTTGTGCCGAACTTCCAGGCTGATATCTCTGTTGAATTTTGGCCATTAGCAACTCAAAGGCATTATACGTTTCTTCTTCCACAGTTCTGTTTCTAAAGTTTTCCAATGTGCTTCTGAATTTATCCGTCAGTGCCATCATTGCTGCAGCAAATTTCTCCATAGCGTTTAAAATCTGGTAAGCTTTAAATATCATTTGGGCACCCCCGACCCATCTTTGGTGGTTTTTGGATCTATACGGCGGTAGACTTAAGTTTTTTGGCTGGCAACGTCGCCATATTTTGTAGAGGCTCTATACCTATTAGTAATTGAGAACCCCAGAGATACCAAGTCGTTTTCTTATTCTTAGCAACGGTTTAGCTACATACGTTTGAATATCAATTATTAATTCCCTTATCTCCAGAATTCTATATATAAAATTACAAAGCGCATTCATAAAAGTTCAAGGTAACAAAAGTAGGTTATCAAGCGATATACCAAGGTGAATTTTTGTTTTTTTTTAAATTTTATTTGTAACATTAATTTTATCAATGCATCACTGTTGATATAAATTCCAGGTTCCTGGTGACCCGAAGGATCAGGTAGATCCATGAAATTACTTTCATTCTGTGAATTACATATCGAATTGCCAAATACTTCCTCCAATTAACAGAGAAATTCATACTCAGTTTTAACCACAGGTAATACGAGCTTTAATTTATCCTTATATTTACTGTAATCTGTGAGGAGTTTGTATCCTTGTCTAGAATTACTCTTCAGTTTGGCCAACATAATACTTTCTGATCCTTGAAGGATTATCATCAGTGATGAATAAATTTCTTTATCAGTCAAATCTAACCTCATTTTTTTAAAACTATTGATAAGACTACACTTTATTACATTATCTTGATTAATTCTTAGTTTACATAATTTCCTATTGATTCGCTTCGATATAAAATCCGTAAACGTTGATGCTCAAAATATATCAGAAAATAACATTGAAACAAAAGAAACAAATTCATCAGTTTTCATGATATAAAAAATTTATAATCAAACATTATGCTTAACTCTCTGAAAAGATTCGAGCTGATTCTGAAAAATTGCACGTGTGCGTTCTAAAAATTAAGTTTATGTGTTTTGCTACTAAAGATGTTCCATTGTAAAATAATTTGTTCATAATCCAATTCTTTGAAATGGTTTAAATCATTATAACTGTGTGACTTCACCGCTTCAATTTATAAATAAACATGATTTAAACATTCCGAACCTCTATTTGATTCTTTTATAATCTGCTTGAGATCATGATTAGAAAACAATTGATTATTTCAGTCTTGTAATTTATTAAAATCGCCTACCACAAAATTATAACCATGGCAGTCCAAAATAGATTGGAAAGAATTGGTAAATATTTAATCATCATATAAACCGGCATACAGCTGTCTTCAAATCGCGGTTAGGATCAGAATATCGATTTGTATAAATATAAAATCAATTACAGTACAAAATTCACTAGTATGTAACACTTTCGCATTTAACATAGATTTCCTATAAGTCAGTAATTCTCCACCTCTTTTATCCAGCGATCTGTCTTTCTAAATAAAGAATAGTGAGGAATGTCAAATTCGTGGTTTTCAATGTCTTTGTTGAGCAAAGTTTCAGATAATATTATAAAAACAAAATCGTTACTTATTATAAAATTACACAGCAAAAGTTTTTGTTCTTAGCATTTCTAAATTTGGCGAAAGATCAAGTATATATAATAAACAACTTATCTAAACAGTTATCGGATTTTAATGGTTCAACTCTGTTGGTTTCTTTATTGTTTTTTGCTTGGTTTGGAGGCTACACTTCTCCTCTTCCCGCTGTCCACAACATTCAGTAACGATACATCGTTTTTTGTAATCTTTCAATCACTTGATTAACTCCTTATATTACAGTGCTCTGAAGTAGACGGCTTCCGCTACTGATTGTTTTTTGGCTTTTTAGCCTTTGCCAAATTCCGTTGTAGAAACGTTTTGTCACGCCCAATAAATATGCTGTGAAAATTAGGGATATCACCTTCCTTTGTTTCGATGGCTTCAATCTGCATATTCGTCGTCCTCTCCGATATGTTTACCACGACAGGTCTTCGACGATCAGATAGTTTACCCACCCTATAATATTTGGTTATATTAGTTTCCATTGGGTGCTTGACACCCTTTATGTCGGTATTTTAATCAAGATTAAATAAAATTAAATACTGTTAGTTGCGCAGAACTAATATATATGCAAGTATGTATTAGGTGTTGAGAACCTAGTAACAAATTTGTTCAGTTGTGATGAGAAGTATAAACCAAAAACAACATGAACGGAAAGTATAATCTCATTCTGTAAATCACTCCATATAATATATATATATATATACCGAGTCTGTAAAGGATACTAACACTATGGCTATTGTGTTAGTAAAGGCTACCAACATGGTAGTACCGAAAAGGTACATATTGCTAACACTACGGTGACCGAGTCACTACAACGGACCAACATGATGGATATCAATGTATGCTATAGTTCACTGAAATTGAGAATAACGACTATTTGTGAACAACAGTTAATCCAGTAAATCCATACCCTCTGGCATTGATCGATTTCAGTTATCACATTTCGCGACAAGCATGACATAATTGAATTCAACATATAACAGTTATATACTTTATTTTGCGGAGAACTAATATATATGCAAGTATATAACAGGTGTTGCAAACCTAGTAAAAAATTAGTTCAGTTGTGACCAGAAGGATAAACCAAAGACAGCATAAAAGGAAAGTATAAACTCATACCAATCAACACGAAAAAAAGTGCATGAGATTATACTTTCCTTTCATGCTGTCTTTGGTTTATCCTTCTATTCATAAATAAACTAATTTGTTAATATAACAGTTAAATACTGTTTGTTGCGGAAGACTAATATATATGCAAGTATGTATTAAGTGTTGCGAAACTAGTAACAAATTATTTCAGTTGTGATCAGAAGGATAAACCAAAGGAAGCATGAACGAAAAGTATAATCACATGCACATTCGTTTCGTGCTTACTGACGACCCATAAGTAGGAGCCGTATTACGCCCTTCACCCACTATATATATTGGTCAAGAAGCTGGGATAATAGGACAGAACAATCTCCTAGACCAATGTGAAAATCTGCAATAGTGAAGCTAACACCGTAAAGTCTTGGAAAATGCGACTTCAACGTTAACTCACACTAAATAATATGTATACCGAGTCTGTAAAGGATACTTACACTATGGCTTTTGTGTTAGTAACCGATACCAACATAATTGTACCGAAAAGGTACATGGTACTAACACAATGGTTTCCGAGTCGGAACATGGTACCAATATGATTGATATCAATTAATGCTATAGTTCACCGAAATTGGGAATTACAACAATTTCTGAACATCTGTTACTCCAGTAAATCTATACACCCTGGCCTTGATCGATATCAGTTATCACATTTCGCAGTAAGCATGATATCATATAATTTTGTTGCGGAGAACTAATATATATGCAAGTATATATTAGGTGTTGCGAACCTAGTAACACATTAATTCAGTTGTGACCAGAAGGATAAACAAAAGACAGCATGAACGAAAAGTATTATCACATGCACATTAGTATCTTGCTAACTGGCGTCTCACCAGTACGAGCTGGTATTACGACTTTCACCCACTATATATTTTGGTCAAGAATGTGGGATAATAGGACAGTACAATCTCCTAGACGAATGTGTAAACCTGCATTAGTGAAGCTTGCATCATATAGACTACGACAATGCGACTTCAACGCTAACTCACACTATATAATATATATACCGAGTCTGTAAAGGATACTAACACAATGGCTATTGTGTTAGTAACCGATACCAACATTATTGTACCGAAAAGGTACATGGTACTAACACTATGGTTTCCGAGACGGAACATGGTACCAACATGATGGATATCAAATTATGCTATATTTCACCGAAATTGAGAATTACAACAATTTCTGAACACCTGTTACTTCAGTAAATCCATTCACCCTGGCCTTGATCGACATCAGTTATCACATTTCGCGGTAAGCATGACATCATTCAATTCAATATATTACAGTTAAATACTGTTTGTTGCGAAGAACTAATATATATGCAAGTATGTATTAGGTTTTGCGAACCTAGTAACAAATTAGTTCAGTTGTGACCAGAAGGATAAACCAAAGGCAGCATGAACGGAAAGTATAATCTCATGCACATTCGTTTCGTGCTTACTGGCGACTCATCAGTAGGAGCCGGTATTACGCCCTTCACCCACTATATATTTTGGTCAAGAATGTGGGATAATAGGACGGTACAATCTCCTAGACGAATGTGTAAACCTGCAATAGTGAAGCTAACATCGTATAGTCTACGACAATGTGACTTCAACGCTAACTCACACTATATAATATATATACCGAGTCTGTAAAGGATACTAACACTATGGCTATTGTGTTAGTAACCGATAACAACATTATTTTGCGGAGACGGAATATGGTACCAATATAATTGATATCAATTTATGCTATAGTCCACAGAAATTGAGAATTACAACATTTTCTGAACACCTGTTACTCCAGTAAATCCATACACCCTGTCCTTGATCAATATCAGTAATCACATTTATCGGTAAGCATGAAATCATTCAATACAATATATTACAGTTAAATAGTGTTTGTTGCGGAAACCTAATATATATGCAAGTATGTATTAGGTGTTGCGAATCTAGTAACAAATTAGTTCTTTTGTGGTCAGAAGGATAAACCAAAGACAGCATGAATGAAAGTATAATCTCATGTACATTCGTTTCGTGCTTACTGGCGACACATCAGTAGGAGCTGGTATTACGCCCTTCCCCCACTATATATTTTGTTCAAGAATGTAGGACAATAGGACAGTACAATCTCCTAGACGAATGTGTAAACTTGCAATAGTGAAGCTAACATCGTATAGTCTACGACAATGCGACTTCAACTCTAACTCACAATATATAATTGGTATGCCGAGTCTGTAAAGGATTTTAACACAATGGCTATTGTGATAGTAAACGATACCAACATTATTGTACCGAAAATGTACATTGTACTAACACTATGGTTTACGAGACGGAAAAGGGTACCAATAAGATTGATATCAATTTATGCTATAGTCCACCGAAATTGAGAATTACACTATTTTCTGAACACCTGTTACTCCAGTAAATCCATACACCCTGGCCTTGATCGATATCAGTAATCACGTTTCTCGGTAAGCATGAAATCATTCAATACAATATATAACAGTTAAATATTGTTTGTTGCTGAGACCTATTATATGCAAGTATGTTTTAAGTGTTGCGAATCTAGTAACAAATTAGATAATTTGTGATCAGAAGGACAAACCAAAGACAGCATGAACGGAAAGTATAATCTAATGCACATTTGTTTCGTGCTTACTGGTGACATATCAATAGGAGCCGGTATAACGCCCTTCACCCACTATATATTTTGGTCGAAAATGTGGGATAATAGTGCAGTACAATCTCCTAGACGAATGTGTAAACCTGCAATAGTGAAGGTAATATCGTATAGTCTACGACAATGCGACTTCAACGCTAACTCACACTTTATAATATATATAGCGAGTCTACAAAGTATACTAGCAATATGATTATTGTGTTAGTAACCGATAAAAACATTATTGTACCTAAAAGGTACAGGGTACTAATACTTTGGTTTCCGAATCGAAATATGGTTCCAATATGATTGATATCAATTTATCCTATAGTTCACCGAAATTGAGAATTACAAAAATTTCTGAACACTTGTTACTCCAGTAAATCCATACACCCTGGCCTTTATCGATATCAGTTATCACATATCAACATATAACAGTTAAATACTGTTTGTTTCGGAGAACAAATATATATGCAAGTATGTATTAGGTGTTGCGAATCTAGTAACAAATTAATCCACATGTGACCAGAAGGATAAACGAAAGACAGCCTGAATGGAAAGTATAATCTCATGCACATTCGTTTCGTGCTGACTGGCGACTCATCAGTAGGAGCCGGTATTAAGCCCTGTTCTGAATCACAGTAACAAGCACAGCAATCGGGCAGAATGATTAGACAAGTCAGAAGAAAGAGTTGCCTAAAATATTAGGCTTTATTCATTATATAATGCAGATATACATGCTAAAAGACAAAACAAAACATGTTAGTATACGAACGGTGTTAATATAAATGGGTGTACAAATAAACAAACATATCATTCTCCTCCACTGCGATTTGTAGCGTAGCGTCAGAGTCGGAACAAGACTGTTATAGTAACAATTCAAAGAGGATTGAGAAAACATAGTATTTAAACATTTCCACTTCGTAAGTTATAAGAATGAACACGTTGTTGTTGATTGATAAGGTTTTCGAGATTCTCTGATAGGTCACGAGCATTTGAGTTATCCGTAGATTCACCATTTGCCTTAACATTATCAATATCGGTATCGTCATTATAGGAGGTTTGTTCATCAGCAACAACCGGTTCATTTTCACAGAGTCCCATATTAGTTCCAGCTTCATTCATCAGTGCGTCGGAGCCTTTCGGGGCTAATTGACGGATAGATACTGTATCTTCTCTTCCATCAGAAAAACGAACATGCGCATAGTTAGGATTAAAATGAATTAGTTCAACTTCTTCCACAGAGGGGTCATATTTAGAAACTCTAGCATTCTTCTTGAGTAAAACTTTGCCAGGAACAGTAAGCCAGGTTGGGAGTGTGTTACCAAAAGTCGACCTTCTATTGTGTCGAAAAAGACGCTCGTGAGGGGTTTCGTTGGTAGATGTGCACAATAATGAACGGATTGAATGTAATGCGTCCAGCAGCACGCATTCCCAGTTTTCAACTGAAAGCCTTTTTGATCTGAGAGCGAGAAGGATCGATTTCCATAAGGTACCATTCATTCTTTCTACCTGTCCATTTCCTTTGGGATTATAAGGAGTCGTTCTACTCGAAGCTATACCTTTTTCCTGAAGAAAATTTTGTACCTCGGTCGACATGAAGGAAGAACCTCTGTCTGAGTGAATGTACGAAGGCATCCCAAACATTGCGAATATTTGACACAGGTGAAGTATGACGGTGTGACTGCTAAGGTCAGGACAAGAAAATGCAAAGGTAAATCGAGAATATTCATCGATTACCGTCAGTAGATAACGATTACGAGTTGATGAAGGAAGAGGTCCTTTAAAATCGATAGATAACCGCTCAAACGGTTCGGTAGCTTTGATTAATTGGCCTTGAATTGCCGAAGGAAATCTGGGTTTGATTTCAGAGCACACTTCATAACTCAAGGTCATTTTTCTAATTTCATCAATAGAATATGGTAAATTACGAGATTTCACAAAGTGGAGCATACGAGAAATTCCAGGAAGACAAAGATGATCATGTATTTGTTTTAAATCCAGTCCATTTAGAAGCGCACCACAACAGGATCGACTTAGTGCATCTGCTGCTTTATTATCTTTTCCGGGTCTACAGACAACATCGAAGCTGTAAGGTGATAATTCCATTTTCCAGCGCAAAATTTTATCGTTCTTCACCCTTCCCTGATTTTGATTGCCAAAAATAAAGGAAACAGATCTTTGATCAGTGACAAGTTTGAAATGATTACCCAAAAGCAAATGCCTCCATTTTCGAATAGCTTCAACCACGGCATAGGCTTCTTTTTCAACAGCTGAGTGATGTTTTTCAGATGGCGTCAACGTCCGAGAGAAAAACGCCACAGGTCTTCCATCTTGGTTCAAAGTGGCAGCAATAGCTACGTCCGAAGCATCAGTTTCGACGACAAACGGAATATCACAACGAATAGAAGCTAAAGTTGCTACGGCTAATTCTTTTTTAAGATCATCGAAATTTTGTTTCACAGAGACGGGCAAAGGAAAAGTTCGATTATGAACGAGTGAGTGGATTTTATCGGAGAAGTTGAAGATCCACGGCGAATAATAAGCGAAAAATCCCACAATTCTTTGTTGCGATTGCACATTCGACGGTGGTGGGAGATCTTGTAAAGGCTTTAATCGGTCAGGATCAGGTTTAATTTTTTCATTCGATATTTGAAAACCAAGAAGAGTAATTTCTTTAGCTGCGAAAATGCTCTTTGATTCATTTAAAGTCAATCCATATTTTTTAGCGCCATTAAGAAATTTGTTGAGATTTGTTTCGTGATCAAGCGTATCTCAATCGCAAACTGTCACATTGTCCACATAGACAAATGTATCTGTGAGATGTTCCTGTGCGATTATATGATCCATAGTTCTTTGGAAACATGAGGCACCATTCGTCACTCCGAAGGGAATGCGACGGAATTGAAACAAGCGTCCACACGCTTCGAAAGCGGTAAATACCTTTTCATGTTCTTGGATAGGTATCTGGTGGTAAGCGCTTTTGAGATCCAAAGTGCTGAATATATGATATTTTGAAATGGGTTCAGCCATTTGGTCTATTTTCGGCAAAGGATAGGCGTCTAATAGTGTGAATTTGTTGACTGTTTGGGTGTAGTCCACAACCATACGTTTCTTGTGATTCTCATTCGATACCACGAGAACTTGTGCTCTCCACGGGATGTTGAAGGTTCGATAATGCCATCAGAAACTAATCTGTTTATTTCATCCCGGATAAATATTTCATCCATTCGATTGTACCTTCTTGATTTCGTAGCAATAGGCCTCCAGTTAGCAGTTAAATGGTGGAAAAGAGGCGGGGACGTAACAGATGCAGGTTTCAGTAAACAGACGGTGAATGACGATTTATGACCACCAAAAGAGATATTTACACTTTTATGCAATCCAAGGAAGTCATGACCGAGGAGTACGTCAGTACAAAGATCAGAAAGTATAGATAGCTTGATATTTTGATAAACACATGATTTGTATTGAATCGACACAAAACAATGACCTTTGGTATGACTCGAAAATGAGCTAGACGCCATGGTTATTGTTTCTTGAGAGGGGTGAATTTTCCAATTATTTTTCAAAACGAAGGCTTCTGAAACATAACTACAGGAACTGCCTGTATCAATGAGAGCATGACAATTTATGTTATTGACTTCTAGATTTATTACACATTTGGTGAGACAATCTGGAGCAGCTGCTAATACAGTTGCAGATATGGTAGGATGAAGCGTCGAAACCACTGGGCGGTGATTCTTAGAGCGACATACCTTTTGAAAATGTCCTTTGTTTCCACAACTTTTACAGAAGGCGTTTCTGGCCGGACATTTCCATCTTAAATGATAATCGTACCCACAAAAGTCACATTTTTGTTTAACAGCAGCAACAAGATTATCTGTAGATTTATCGGAGGTTGATGAAGGACAGAGTGGCTGAACTGTTGCAGTGTGTGCAGAATTCAAACAGTTTTGATATGATAATGATTGCTTTTCCGCCATTTCGAGACCACGTGCTTGATCAAAAGCCGCTTGAAAATTAAGTGAGTTGTGTTCTAAGAGACGTTGTCTGATTGAATTGGACTGGATTCCATTAATGAAGGCATCGCGCAGAGCATCGTCTCGATTTTCCTCGGCCGTAGTTGGTTTGAAATTGCATTCCCTAGCTAACGATTTCAGAATCTGAACAAATTGATCCAATGTTTGTCCATTTTCTTGTTTAGTAGTCGCGAGTATATGACGAACAAAGACTTCATTTTTCGGTCTGACATAGAGATTCATTAGAGTTTTGATAGCATGATCATAAGTATCACAATCAACGATGTGTTCATATACGTTAGGAGAGACGTAGGAAATAAGAGTGTCCAATTTATCCGGATTCATGGATTCGACCGCTTTTAGGAGGCCACAGAATGTACGATACCAATGATTCCATTGTTTTGCTGCATCTGGTGCACTAGGTTCAACATCCAATCTATCAGGTCGAATTAGGCGTTCCATGATTGGGTTATATGATGAATAAATTGTTCTGAATCACAGTAACAAGCACAGCAATCGGGCAGAATGATTAGACAAGTCAGAAGAAAGAGTTGCCTAAAATATTAGGCTTTATTCATCATATAATGCAGATATACATGCTAAAAGACAAAACAAAACATGTTAGTATACGAACGGTGTTAATATAAATGTGTGTACAAATAAACAAACATATCAAGCCCTTCACCCAATATATATATATTTTGGTCAAGAATGTAGAAAAATAGGACAGTACAACCTCCCAGACGAATGTGTAAACCTGCAATAATGAAGCTAACATCGTATGGTAAACGACAATGTGACTTCCACGCTAACTCACACTATATAATATATAGATCGTGTTTGTAAATGATACTAATACTATGGCTATTGTGATAGTAACCGCTACCACAATTATTGTACGAAGAAGTTACTTTGTACTAACACTATGGTTTCCGAGTCAGAACATGGTACGAATATGATTGGTATAAATTTATGCTATAGTTCACCGAAATTGAGAATTATAATATTTTCTGAACACCTGTTACTCCAGTAAATCCATACACCCCGGCTTTGAATGATGTCAGTTATCACATATCTCGGTAAGCATGAAATCATTCAATACAATATATAACAGTGAAACATTGTTTGTTGCGGAGACATAACATATATGCAAGTATGTATTAGGTGTTGCGAATCTAGTAACAAATTAGTTCATTTGTGATCAGAAGGATAAACAAAAGACGGCATGAACGGAAAGTATAATCTCATGCACATTCGTTTCGTGCATATTGGCGACTCATCTGTAGGAGACGGTATTACGCCTTTCACCCACTAAATATTTTGTTCAAGAATGTGATATAATAGGACAGTGCATTCTGCTATACTAATGGGTAAATTTGCAATAGCGAAGCTAACATTGTATAATCTACTACAATGCGATTTCAACGCTAACTCACAATATATAATATGTATACCGAGTCTGTAAAGGATACCAACACTAATTCTATTGTGTTAGTAACCGATACCAACATTTTTGTACCGAAAAGGTACATTGTAATAACACTATGGTTTCCGAGTCGCAACATGGTAACAATATGATTGATAACAATTTATGCTATAGTTCACCGAAATTGAGAATTACAACAATTTCTGAACACCTGCTATTCCAGTAAATCCATAAACCCTGGCCTTGATCGCTATCAGTTGTCACATTTCGCGGTAAGCATGACATCATTCAATTCAATATATAACAGTTAAATACTGCTTGTTGCGGCGAACTAATATATATGCAAGTATGTATTAGGTGTTACGAACCTGCTAACAAATTAGTCCAGCTGTGACCCGAAGGATAAACCTAAGACAGCATGAACGGAATGTATAATCTCATGCACATTCGTTTCGTGTTTACTGGCGACTCATCATTAGGAGTCGGTATTACACCCTTCACCCACTATATATTTTGGTCAAGAATGTGGGATAATAGGACAGTACAATCTCCTAGACGAATGTGTAAATCTGCCATAGTGAAGCTAACAACGTAGAGTCTACGACAATGCAACTTCAACGCTAGCTCACAATATATAATATGCATACCGAGTCTGTAAAGGTAACTAACACTATGGCTATTGTGTTAGTAACCGATACCATCATTATTGAACCAGAAAGGTACATGGTACTAACACTATGCTTTCCGAGTCGGAACATGGTACCAGTATGATTGATATCAATTTATGCTATAGTTCACCGAAATTGAGAATTACATCAATGTCTGAACAACTGTTACCCCAGTAAATCCATACACCCTCGTCTTGGTCGATATCAGTTATCAAATTTCGTGGTAAGCATGACATTATTCAATTCAATATATAACAGTTAAATACTATTTGTTGCGGAGAAGTAATATATTTGCAAGTATGTATTAGGTTTTACGAATCTAGTAACAAATTAGTTCAATTGTGACCAGAAGGATAAATCAAAGACAGTATGAATGGAAATATAATCTATATGCACATTCGCTTCCTGCTTACTGGCGACTCATCTTTAGTAGCCGGTATTAAGCCCTTCATCCACTATATATTTGGTCAAGAATGTGGGATATTAGGACAGTACAATCTCCTAAGCTAATGAGTAAACTTCCAATATTGAAGGTAACATAGTATTTTCTACGACAATGCGAATCCAACGCTAACTCACAATATATAATATGTATAGCGAGTCTGCAAAGGATACTATCACAATGGCTATTTTGTATTGAAACGATACCAACATTATTGTGACGAGACGGAACATAGTACCAATATAACGGATATCAATTTATGCTATAGTCCACCGAAATTGAGAATTACGACATATTCTGAACACCTGTTACTCCAGTAAATCCATACACCATGGCCTTGATCGATATCAGTAATCACATTTCTCGGTAAGCATGAAATCACTTAATACCACATATAACAGTTAAATATTGTTTGTTGCGGAGACCTAATATATATGCAAGTATGTATTAGGTGTTGCGAACCTAGTAAGAAATTAGTTCAATTGTGACCAGAAGGATAAACCAAAGACAGGATGAACGGAAAGTATAATCTCATGCACATTTGTTTCGTGCTTACTGGGGACTCATCAGTAGGAGCCGGTATTACGCCCTTCACCCACTGTATATTTTGTTGAAGAATGTGGGATAATAGGACAGTACAATCTCCTAGACGAATGTGTAAACTTGCAATAGTGAAGCTAACATCGTAGAGTCTACGACAATGCGACTTCAACGCTAACTCACAATATATACTATGTATACGGAGTCTGTAAAGGTTACTAACATTATGGCTATTGTGTTAGTAACCGATACCAACATTATTGTACCGAAAAGGTACATGGTACTAACACTATGGTTGCCGAGTCGAACTATGGTACTAATATGATTGATATCAATTTATGCTATAGTTCACCGAAATTGAGAATTACAAAAATTTCTAGACACTTCTTACTCCAGGAAATACATGCACCTTGGCCTTGATCTATATCAGTTATCACATTTCGTGGTAAGCATGATATCATTCAATTAAATATATAACAGCTAAATACTGTTTGTTGCGGAGAACTAATATATAGGCAAGTATGTTTTAGGTGTTGCGAATCTAGAAACAAATTAGTTCATTTATGACCAGAAGGATAAACCAAAGACAGTATGAATGGAAAGTGATATCTCATCCATATACGTTTCTTGCTTTGTGGCGACTCATCATTAGGTGTCGGTATTACGCCCTTCATCCACTATATATTTGGTGAAGTATGTGGGATAATTGGACAGTACAATCTACCAGACGAACGTGTAAACCTGCATTAGTGAAGCTAACATCGTATAGTCATCGACAATGCGACTTCAACGCTAACTCACACTATATAATAATATATATATATGCCGAGTCTGTAAAGGATACTAACACTATAGCTGTGTGTTAGTAACCGATACCAACATTATTGTAACAAAAAGGTACATGGTACTAATACTATGGTTTCCGAGTCGAACTATGGTACCAATATGATTGATATAAATTTATACTATAGTTCACCGAAATTGAGAATTACAAAAATTTCTAAACACTTGTTGCTCCAGGAAATACATGCACCCTGGCCTTGATCTATATCAGTTATCACATTTCGTGGTATGCATGACATCATTCAATTCAACATATAACAGCTAAGTACTGTTTGTTGCGGAGAACTAATATATATGCAAGTATGTATTGGGTGTTGCGAATCTAGAAACAAATTAGTTCATTTTTGACCAGATGCATAAACCAAAGACAGTATGAATGGAAAGTAAAATCTCATGCATATTCGTTTCTTGCTTACTGGCGACTCATCAGTAGGAGCCGGTATTAAGCCCTTCAGCTAATATATATATTTTGGTCAAAAATGTAGAAAATAGGAGAGTACAATCTCCCAGACGAATGTGTAAACCGGCAATAATGAAGCTAACATAGTATGGTCAACGACAATGTGACTTCCACGCTAACTCCCACTATATTATATATAGACCGTGTTTGTAAATGATACTAATACTATGGCTATTGTGATAGTAACCGTTACCACAATTATTGTACGAAAAGTTGCTTTTGTACTAACACTATAGTTTCGAGTCGGAACATGGTATCAATATGATTGTCAATAGTTTCAGCTATAGTTCACCAGAATTGAGAATTACAATAATTTCTGAACACATATTTATTCAGTAAATCCATACACCCAACTTTTGATCGATATCAGTATCACATTTCTCGGTAAGCATGAAATCATTCTATACAATATATAACATTTAAATATTGTTTGTTGAGGATACATAATATATATGCAAGTATGTATTAGGTGTTGCAAATCTTGTAACAAATTATTTCATTTGTGATCAGAAGGATAAACCTAACACATCATGAACGGAAAGTATAATCTCATGCACATTTTTTTCGTGCTTACTCGAGACACATCAGTAGGAGACGGTATAACGCCCTTCGCCCACTATATATTTTGTTCAAGAATGTGGGATAATAGGACAGCACAATCTCCTACACGAATGTGTAAACTTGCAATGGTGAAGCTAACATCGTAGAGTCTACCAAAATGCGACTTCAACGCTAACCCACAATATATACTATGTATACCGAGTCTGTAAAGGATACTAACACTATAGCTGTGTGTTAGTAACCATTCCTAACATTATTATTACAAAAATGTACAGGTACTATACTATGATTTCAAGAGTCCAAATATGGTACCAATATGATTGATATCAATTTTTGCTATAGTTCACCGAAATTGAGAATAACAACAATTTCCGAACACCTGTTACTCCAGTAAATCCATACACCCTGGTCTTGATCGATATCAGCTATCACATTTCGCGGTAAACATGACATCATTCAATTCAATATATAACAGCTAAATATTTTTGTTGCGGAGAAGTAATATATATGCAAGTATGTATTAGGTACTGCAAATCTAGTAACAAATTAGTTCATTTTTGACCAGAAGGATAAACCAAAGACAGTATGAATGGAAAGTAAAATCACATGCACATTCGTTTCCTGCTTACTGGCGACTCATCATTAGGAGCCGGTATTACGCCCTTCATCCGCTATATATTTGGTCAACAATGTCGGATAATAGGACAGTACAATATCCTAGACTAATGGGTAAACTTGCAGTAGTGAAGCTAACATCGTATATTCTACGACAATGCGACTTCAACACCAACTCACAATATATAATATGTATACCGAGTCTGTAAAGGATACTAACATTATGGCTAATTTGTTAGTAAACGATACCATTATTATTGTGACAAGACAGAACATGGTACCAATATAATTGTTATCAATTTATGCCATAATCCACCGAAATTAAGAATTACAACATTTTCTGAACACATGTTACTCCAGTAAATCCGTACACCCTGGCATTGATCGATATCAGAAATCACGTTTCTCGGTAAGCATGAAATCTTTCAATACAATATATAACAGCTAAATATTGTTTGTTTCGGAGATCTATTATATGCAAGTATGTATTATGTACTGGTTACTCCAGTAAATCCATACATCCTGGCCTTGATCGGTATCAGTTATCACATTTTGCGGTAAGCATGACATTATTAAATTCAACATAAAACAGTTAAATACTGTTTGTTGCGGAGAACAAATATATATGCAAGTATATATTAGGTGTTGCGAATCTAGAAACAAATTAATTCATATGTGACCAGAAGGATAAACCCAAGACAGCCTGAACGGAAAGTATAATCTCATGCACATTCGTTTCTTGCTTACTGGCGACTCATCAGTTGGAGCCGGTATTAAGCCCTTCAGCTAATATATATATTTTGGTCAAAAATGTAGAAAATAGGAGAGTACAATCTCCCAGACGAATGTGTAAACCGGCAATAATGAAGCTAACATCGTATGGTCAACGACAATGTGACTTCCACGCTAACTCCCACTATATTATATATAGACCGTGTTTGTAAATGATACTAATACTATGGCTATTGTGATAGTAACCGTTACCACAATTATTGTACGAAGAAGTTGCTTTGTACTAACACTATGGCTTCCGAGTCGGAACATGGTACCAATATGATTGATATTAGTTTCAGCTATAGTTCACCGAAATTGAGAATTACAAAATTTTCTGAACACCTGTTACTCCTGTAAATCCATACACCCCGGCTTTGATCGATATCAGTAATCACATTTCTCGGTAAGCATGAAATCATTCAATACAATATATAACAGCTAAATATTGTTTGTTGCGGAGACCTAATATATATGCAAGTATATATTAGGTGTTGCGAACTTGCTAACAAATTAGTTCAGCTGTGACCACAAGGATAAACCTAAGACAGCATGAACAGAATGTATAATCTCATGCACATTAGTTTCGTGCTTACTGGCGACTCATCATTAGGAGTCGGTATTACACCCGTCGCCTACTATATATTTTGGTCAAGAAAGTAGAAAAATAGGACAGTACAATCTCCTACACGAATGTGTAAACCGGCAATAGTGAAGCTAACATCGTATAATCTACGACAATGCGACATCAACGCTAACTCACACTATATAATATATATACCTAGTCTGTAAAGCATACTAACACTATGGCTATTGTGTTAGTAACCGTTACCAACGTTATTGTACCAAAAAGTTACATGGTACTAACACTCTGTTTTCCGAGTCGGAACATGGTACCAATATCATTGATAACAATTTATGCTATAGTTCACCGAAATTGAGAATTACATCAATGTCTATACACCTGTTACCCGAGTAAATCCATACATCCTCGTCTTGATCGATATCAGTTATCACATTTCGTGGTAAGCATGACATTATTCAATTCAATATATAACAGTTAAATAATATTTGTTGCGGAGAACTAATATATATGCCAGTATGTATTAGGTGTTGCGAATCTAGAAGCAAATTAGTTCAATTGTGACCAGAAGGATAAAGCAAATACAGCATGAACGGAAAGTATAATCTCATGCACATTCGTTTCGTGCTCACTGGCGACTCATCAGTGGGAGCAGGTATTACGCCCTTCACCCACTATATATTTTGTTGAAGAATGTGGGATAATAGGACAGTACAATCTCCTAGACGAATGTGTAAACTTGCAATAGTGAAGCTAACATCGTATATTCTACGACAATGCGACTTCAACGCTAACTCACACTATATAATATATATACCGAGTCTGTAAATGATACTAAAAATATGGCTATTGTGTTAGTAACCGATACCAACATTATTGTACC
>JAQBSW010009794.1:0-27111 GCA_029291075.1 Eudiplozoon nipponicum | reverse complement strand
TATATATATATATTATAGAGTGAGTAGCCGGTAAGCACGAAACTAATGTGCGAGAGTTTATACTTCGCTATATACTTCTGGTCATAATTGAACTAATTTGTTACTTGGTGCACAACGCCTAATACATAATTTCATTTATATTAATTCTCTGCCACAAACGGTATCTACTTCTACCAGTGGACTTGTTTGGTCCTTATCGCACACTCATCTCATTCTATTATGGATTAACCGCAGATAGGGCTCGAACCGGAGCACATATGCTTCAAAATCTTTTGCTCTACCTTTCGAGACTTTCTGCTGCATAATTCACACAATTAACATTTATATACTAAATGATGTTTCTTGGTTAGCTTTTTATTAAGGTGGAACTTAAATGGCATACCTTTGAACTTAATTTAACATTTAACCATCCCCAATATATCCGCGGCAAATTCTGCAAAATATGTGATGTGTTCCCAATAAGGACGAAATAGGTCAACTGGATGAATTTCCTTTTCTCTATTTTAAAGTGCTTGGATAATATTTTCAAATTTATGTAAATAAAGAGACATATTTTTATATTAAGATCGCAAACTTGATTTACATAATTCTTTTCACAACCCGCGTAAATAATGTTAAATTAGTCACAACACTGAGCAAAACTAGCGTCAGTCATTTTCCGCCTCTCGTTTATACTATTAGATCATGTTTATGATATGACTACTTATGTTAGAATCAAAATTTAAATTAACCTACAATGAAAATCAGAAAGCTGAATCATCAAATTTTGTCTACATGTACTTTCGCTTATTATATAAGTTTTAACTGCATTATATTTAAAAATTAAGGACAGTATTCTCTTAAAATCATGCGCCACATTTGACTAGGTTATTCAGTCGAGCAATCATTCAGTTACCAATTATTCATTAAATCAAGTCTGCAGAATTGAATTATTCAACAAGATTTTTTATATACAACGTCATAATATAAGTTAGTTGCATTTAGGATTTGTTTAGTTCATTTCAATTTAAATGGCATTTGTACCGTTCCATGATCCCACATTTCTCACCAAAATATACAGTAGCTAATGGGCGTAATACTGGCTCCTACTGATGAGTCGCCAGTAAGCACGAAACGAATGTGCATGAGATTATACTTTCCGTTCATGCTGTCTTTGGTTTATCCTTCTGGTCACAACTGAACTAATTTGTTACTAGGTTCGCAACACCTAATACATACTTGCATATATATTAGTTCTCCGCAACAAACAGTATTTAACTGTTATATATTGAATTCAATGATGTCATGCTTACCGCGAAATGTGATAACTGATATCGATCAAGGCCAGAGTGTATGGATTTACTGGAGTAACAGGTGTTCAGAAATAGTTGTAATTCTCAATTTCGGTGAACTATAGCATAAATTGATATCCATCATGTTGGTACCATGTACCGACTCGGCAACCATAGTGTTAGTACCATGTACCTTTTCGGTACTATAATGTTGGTATCGGTTACTGACACAATAGCCATAGTGTTAGTATCGTTTACAGACTCGGTATATATATATATAGAGTGAGTTAGCGTGTAAATCGCATTTTCGAGACTTTATTGAGACTTTTATTTGTTTGAAATATGAAATATTAATGAAAATTGGTGTGCCTATTCAGGCATTCATCAAATCCTTTAAGATAGAATGCTTATATTCATTCACACAAACAAAATTAAAGGTCGAAGCACCACACCTTCAAAAACAACTAGATGGAGCGGAAAAAATCTTCACTGGTATTTCATTTAAGATGACACAAATAGAGTACCTGCCAAAAAGTCCAATTATTCGAGAAATAAAAATCATAAATCGCTCGGGTGGTGATAGAATTCATTTTATTCATTCTGATTGATTGAGGTGAACACCAATCCCACTGTATTAGATTTATGTACAACTTACCAAAACTAATTTCAGCCACAAATAATGATGCGTCTTTGTCTTCCATGATCATCATTGAAACACCAAGGCAAACTGACTAACGTGGATCAACCGGAATGCATATTAAGAGTATAGAAATTTATTTATGTATATCTCACAAAATTTTTTTCTTAGAGGCTACACTTGAATGGAAATGTCGACTGTACCAATTCTTGGCAGTCACATTTGAAAATGCGTGTCGGCCTTTCAGTTTCATCAGTGTAGCATGTATGCAAACTGCATAACGAAGATCAAACCGCAATGTCTTTGTCATTTATTGAAAATTTAATATGTAGATTTCAAACACCGCATTTGAATATTAATGTCAAATGAGCAATGTTTTTAGAGTTTTAAAAAAAATTCAACCATGGCTTAAATAAAATAAGAAATAAAATTCCAGATAAAATCATTACGAGAGTTTTGCCAGTAATACTATAAATCCGGATGCCAAAATAAGAATAAACGCTAATACAACTAATTTTTGAGAGTCGTAAAAATTAGTTTGTCACACATACGGATTCATTTTGTCTGTCCATGATCATGATCCGAGCTCGGTGGCTAATTGACAACCGAGAACCAAACGACCACACATACACAAGGTGTGGAAAAATTTATTTGCGTTATCACACAAAGAAATCTCGGATATGCCGCACATGACTGGAAAGGTCGGCCGCACACTTTATGTAAAATCAGGAAGAAGACAATATTCAAGCTTACGACATAGATAGGCATGCTATAAAATTAAACACTTTTGTACTCCCAGGATCATCATCGTGGCACGATGATTCATAGATTAGTGGTTAACAAAACACGATGACTTGACAAGATGTGGAACATTATATACGTGGGTCTCACCAAAAATAGTAGCATATAATGTGATTTAACAATAAATAATCGCGCGGGTGGTGGTGACAATTATTTAAATCAAGTTTGTGAGCTTGAAGTAAAAACCAATCTCATTGTATTTAACCAGTCGTCGAACAACAAAAGATAACTCCCGCCAGTCGCACGCACTGACGCGTTTCGACGTTCAATGATCATGTTCTTCGACGACTGGTTAAATACAATGGGATTGGTGATTAATTCAAGCTCGCAAACTTGATTTAAAGAATTGCTACCACCGCACGCACAATCAATTATTGTTATATTGTATTGTCTATATATGTACATGTGGCAAAAGCTGCAAACAGTTAATGTTCGTGACTGCATAGAAATTGTACAGCCGACATTTCCAGTCAAGTTCAATGTATGCGAGACTGGCAGAGGTGAGAGCCGCATATCTAACATTGATTTCCATATATATATTTAATGCGGTGTGATCCTCGATAGTCAGTTTTCCGTCCTTTGGTTTGGTGTTTACTTGAAGCTCTCAAACGTGATTTAAAGAATATAATGTGATTGACAGAAAATTCCGGATGCATAATTACTATGGATTCAAAAAAACACATGTTTTCGACTATCAAGCAAGATGCATGAGTTATAAATTTGTGCAATTCTTGATTGTGAGGGTGGTGATAACAATTCTGTTAATTATGATTACGAGCTGGATATAAACACTAAAACCTTTTATGTACACAATAACAGAACGTAGAAAAAATACGTTTCGGCACATGCAATAATGCATTGCGAATTCCAAGAATGATTTTAAGAGCAAGACGGTCATCTGTATAACAAGGATAAATCTGCTATGCAGATTTTAGTTATGAAAAATACTATACGCGGTACTCACTTCAAGTTGTTCCGCAAAAATTGCACCAGAATTCTGATGTCGGCCACAGGGTGCCTATAGAGTAAGAAGATAACATTTGAGAAGCCCTGGTCTCACAAATATAATATATATGCAATTCCAAACAAAATCACGACGCGGAATTTGATAAAAAATTTTATAGTCAAATTTCCGAACTTGAGATAAACAGCAATCCCTTTGAATATAACGAGTTGAACAAAATAGCACAGCTACCGTGAAGAAAACGTACTGACCTAATTCGACCTTCTATGATCATCATATGCTTACGACAGCCAACCGTCTATCGCGGATCAAACTGCAACACATACGCAAAGAGCACAATGGATTATAAATATATATTTCCGTTCTACATAACCAGTCTCACAATGCAACTAAAATGCTGTTTGTCACACTTAAGTTTCAATATTCAAAACGTAATGCATATTTAAGATATGGAAAATAAGATATGTGGTTCTCACATCACGTTGTCTGCTATTCGTTGTGCTTGAATGTAAATGCGGCTACGCAATGTCTATTTAATCACATACGAAACACTGTTGCAGATTTTGTCGAGGAAAAATAGGCTGGCTTATTTTAAATTATTCATGAGGCGTGTGATTATAAAACTTGTTTAAATCAAGTTGGCGAGCTTCAAATACCAATAAAATCTCTTTGAGTCTGACCAGTCGAAAACATATTAAAACAGCTGTCAATCACACAAAATGATGCGTTTCGAAATCTTAAAGTTATCACGAGAGAAAAATGGAAATTTAGCTTAAAACAAGAAAACTGAAATTCATATATAAGATATTCAGCTGTACTTTGATGATTATAAAACTTTAAAATTGAATGTCAATCTTACAAATATGTAGTAACAGCCTTAAAAATACAAGTTTACCCCTTTTCAACTCTTAAAACCTAGGCTAACATACTTGAGCAAATATTTAAAATCTTCTTAAAATACCTATTTAAATTAGTAAGATAACTACTCTAATTCCGAAAAAAATACAGAAATCCTTCAAATATAACGGTTAAATACTCTTTGTAGCGAAGAACTTATATATATGCAAGTATGTATTAGGTGTTGCGAACCTACTAACAAATTAGTTCAGTTGTGACCAGAAGGATAAAACAAAGACAGCATGAACGGAAAGTATAATCGCATGCATATTCGTTCCGTGCTTAGTGGCTACTCATCTGTAGGAGCCGGTACTACGCCCTTTAATCACTGTATATTTGGGTGAAGAGTGTGGGATAATATGACATAACAATCTCCTAGACACAGGTGTAAACCTGCAATAGTGAAGCTAACTTCATATAAAGTCTTCGACAATGTGACTTCAACGCTAACTCACACTATGTAATATATATATGCCGAGTCTGTAAAGGATACTAACACTGTGGCTATTGTGTCAGTAACCGATAGCAACATTATAATACCGTAAAGGTACATAGTACTAACATGATTGATATCAATGTATGCTAAAGTTCACCGAAATTGAGAAATACAATTATTTCTGAACACCTGTTACTCCAGTTAATCCATACACTCTGACCTTGATCGATATCAGTTATCACATATCGCGGTAAGCATGACATCATTCAATTCACAATATAACAGTTGAATACTGTTTCTTGCGAAGAGATAATATATATATATATATATATATGTGTATATATATATATATATATATATATATATATATATGCTAGTATTTACATTATATTATACTTTCGGTTCATGCTGCCTTTGGTTTATCCTTCTGGTCACAACTGAACTATTTTTTAACTAGATCCGCAACACCTAATAAATATTTGCATATATATTAGTTCATCGCAACAAAGAGTATTTAACTGTTATATATTGAATTGTATGATGTCATGCTTACCGCGAAATGTGATAACTGATATCGATCAAGGTCAGTGTGTATGGATTAGTTGGAATAACAGGTGTTCATAATTGTATTTTTCAATTTCGGTGAACTTTAGCATACATTCATATTAATCATCTTAGTACCATGTACCCTTTCGGTACTATAATGTTGGTATCGATTGCTGGCACAATAGGCACAGTGATAGTATCATATACAAACTCGCTATATATATTACATAGTATGAGTTAGCGTTGAAGTCGCATTGTCGAATACTTTATATGAAGTTAGCTTCACTATTGAAGTTTTACACATTTGTCAATGAGATTGTAATGTCATATTATCCCACATTCTTCGCCCAAATATACAGTGGTTAAAGGGCGTAATACCGGCTCCTGCTGATGTTTGGCCAGTAAGAACGAAACAAATATGCATGCGATTGTACTTTCCGTTCATTCTGTCTTTGTTTTATCCTTCTGGTCACAACTGAACTAATTTGTTAGTAGGTTCGCAACACCTAATACATACTTGCATAAATCCTTCAAATGTTTGTCTTTGCAGTGATAGCTAACTGTTAATCTCATTTAATCTTCTAATCTTGAACAAGGAGGCCATTGTCACTTTGATGACGTGAAAGATGTTATTGCTCTAATTGCCAATGTGTTTTAAATCAGGAAATGTGAGCATAAATTTTAATCTTTCAAGGGAAGCTCTATTTGCAAAGGAATCATATTTTAAATCATTTTTTATCGTAATAGTATTTACTTATTTTTAATTGTTATAACTTGAAATTAAATCGGTAAAAACAGCGTGTGATTTCCATCCAGTGCATTAGATGTTTCGGCTATTGATATTGTACCACACATAATGAATCCTAGCAACCTAAAACAATATTGAAAGAAAGTTAAAATCGGAGACTAGCTTAATCGAAACTTCCAAGACAAATTCCACTAAATATTCAAATAGGTAAAAAACAGCTGTTTGTTAAAAGCACACTTTTTTACAAACATATATTTATTTTGAATAAACAAAAAGATATGAAAATTATATTTGTAAATAATAACATTGTTTAAAGGTGACTTCAAAGTAGATATTTGGGATATTGAACTACCTACCATTCCTTCGATTAAGAATACAAATGTTTTTCGCCAGCAGACGTGAATATCATAATCTGATAACTTTACTCGAAAGGTAAATATCTCGTTTTGTAAAATTTTTGCACACATGGCATAATCGATATTTACCCAAAATGAGGGTATTTGTAGATTTTTTTATTTTTGCACTTTTATCTGATCAATTTAGCTTCATTTTAAAATAATATTGTGAATGTAGCATATGTTTATAAAAGCGAAACGGTTTTTTAAATTTTCTTATTATATATATATATATATATATATAAGGCATGGCATTCGACTTAGATTTAAAAAAGGATGCTGCATAGTATTTACCTGATGAAAAGTCTAATAGGAAGCCTAATTTTGGTATATAATTTATGATTTGAATGGATTTTACTGCGTGTTGCACACATGTGAAGCAAATTCCCCCATATTCAATCCGCCGTCCAAGAAATTGTGACAATTACTCAAAATATTTTAAAAAAATCTAGGTTGCGATATTGATATAAACACCTGACCCATTATGTGCATAAATTTGTCAGTATAAACTAAGTATTGGATAGTGTGGAAAAGTAATATATCCCGTAGACTGGTTTCGTCCTTACTACGAACTCATCATCTACTGTTTAGTATTTGCTACGGACTTCAAATGTGTTATCTAAGGTAAAAACTTGCATTCCCGATGAATTTAATTTTCGAACTTATGCAACGTTAATGTTTTACAGACAATATATATATATATATATATATATATATATATATATATATATATATATATATATATATTCAGCCAATTTCGTAATGGCAAAGCTTTTTTAAATGGGATTGAAACAGTCATTTTGCAGGCGGAAATGACCAGAAGCTATAACAATCCAGGTTGCGATCATTATTTTAGCACCTGACCCATTAATTACTTATGTTAGTATTAACTAAGAATTGTACAGTGTAGAAAAGGAAATTCATTTAGTAGACCGGTCTCGTCCTTATTGGTAACTCATTATATACTAGCAAAACTTTGCCACGAACAGGGCTCCATCCTTTCAAATTTGGTATTGTGCGTTCCGTATTTATAATTATGTCATGAATCATTTGTTTTTGCGCAAACGAATGTGATAGTATTGTGACTGTGTACGGCAGAGAAGTGAAAAATCGAACACAATTCCCGTATGAATATTTTTACAAAAATTGTTTGAGCGGGCGATGATAACAATTATTTTAATTAAAGTTTCGATATTGAAAAAAACATCATTCCCATTTCTCGCAATAGACCGGTTTCTTCTGATAGTCTGATCATGTTCTGTCTAGAAATTGCTATGAAACATTTTTAGAGAGTTTCAAATAAGGACGACATTATTCTACTGGATGAATTGCCTTTTCTGCAGTATAAAATTCGTAATCAATACCGAGAAATGTACATCTATAATGGGATTGATATTTATATGAAGATCAAAACCTTGATTTAACAATTCACTGTGACGGAATCGTAATGCAAATTATAAATTATAGGATTCTGCTAGTAAAAGAGAGTAATTATTATTCTTTATGACACAAAGTGTAGTTTCGTGATCTTGTGACTTTCACTTTTAAACACACAACGCATGTAGAATTTGCGCAATAAAATGCGTATTATGAACAGGAAACATTCCTTCTGATATATTGTTGATTAACAATATTTTAATATGTAGGCAGGCTGATATATTTTTTGCGAAATTTAAACGTTTTAAACAAGAGATATATTGAAGATATTCTTACTAATTTAGTACAGATTAGCTCGCTCTCGTTAGACCGTTCCGGTAATTGTCAAAAGCGTTTTTCACATTCTGCATTAACTTTGCTGCGAAGAACTTATTTTTATGAATTAGAGTATTGCATATTACCTGTCCTGTTTCGTGGATAAGTTAAAGTCAGTATGTTAAGTTTGTTGTTGTTATTTAGACTCGAATCAGTAGTTATTGCCTGTAACCGAGTTTATTTGGTTTAATTTTTTTATTTGATGGACACTGGCAAATATGAGGCACTGCACCAATGATATTACATCTGTTCGTTAAGATCTAGTGTAATTGGTAATCTAAGATAAGGTTTTGACTGCTTTTTTACATGTGCGGCATCTATAAAAACTAGGTCTTTGGAGAACGCATTGAAATATCAAAAGTTTTCTGCTCTGTTACTGAGATATTGTTTGTTTTCCTCTTATGTACCTGGAAACCAAGGGCTCTATGCTTACGCAAATGTGGGACGTGATATTCTTAATGACAGAAAAGCCGGTATGATCAGAAAAAATAAAATTCTCTTTGAGCAAGTATCTGTATAGCATAAAATATGATCTAGAGAACAAAAACTAAAAATTTTAAATATACCAAATGTTGATTTCATAAATTAATCTTTGGTTAATGTATGGAATTTCAAGGAAGGAGCGCTCTCTTTCACAGCTCATATCTGTTTCTAAAACATTCCAGCAAATGTAGATTTGTAAATACTCAGGCATATTTAACAAAACTCTACCTGTTTGTCATCAGACGTTTTTATCCTGATTTGTTATCACGAAAATAGCAGACAAACAAAAATCAAAAATTTGCCAGGAAAATATTTACAGAACTAAAATGAAGAAATACTTTGCAAATGCAACATTTCAGAAGTGATGGGATTTTTCTTATCTAGCATTTGAGTGCATGTATTTCTGTAGATATGATTCTAAAGATAGGCCAGTTAAAACTTTAATCAAAGAAACAATTAAAGATATGTCTAACTTCAGCGAAATGTTATTCTTTTCGCTGGAATTAATTTTGCTCTAATTTAACAATCGAGAATCATGTTTATGCACAAATAGACAACAATAAATTTTTTGCACAATCATGGATCAAATATTGAACACTATACAAATTCGCATAATTACAGATTCAACACAACACTTTTATCATATCATGATATATTTTCGATTGAAGGTACCTGTAGATTAAAACAACACGAGCTGGGTGATAGTATCTGATCGTCGTGCATTTTTTCACAAATAAACAAAAAGCAACAGAGAAATTTGACATGAAACAAAAATAAAAATTAAATTATCAAGATTTGTCTAACCAGGTTATCCTTGCGCGCATAACAGCCGTTAACAAATGCACAGTTATTCTTTTGCATGTAAACAGAAGTTCAAGGGTTACTTTGCAAACTTACGTATAATGGTGTTATTAATGGTTTACAGATAATGGTTGAAAAACTGCATAAACCAGGTGATCGTTTAAAGTTATGTGAGTACAAAATAAACCAGCATGTACGTATGGCCACTTTTATAAATTAGATTTGGCTCCTAATCAATTGCAACCAAATGACACAATCAACTCATTTGCTCGTTAACAGTTTTTGTTTTCCGAACGAAAATAATGAATTAGACAGTTTACAATCAAATAAATGAGATGAACTGACAAGCTATTAAGCGTTAGCCATTCATCTGCGAAAATATTGTTGACGCAGAATAGAGAATTAATACTGGTTGGTTTATATACATTGGACACAAATCCATTATTAAGATGAAACATTATGCTATAAAAATGAAAATGCAGGTACTATATAAAAGCGAAATGCAGATAATGTTTCTTTTATATAAATTTATTCACTAACATTTCTATTAAATCTACCCAAACCAACAATAAATGAAAGAATAATTCAATCCCTAAAGCGAACTAAATTATGGAAAACATACCAATTTTTAGACAAAAATGAGACTATTAATAGATAAAGGATAATTAAGGCTAACACACAAGTAACATTAGCAAACATTGTATAAAGAAATTGCGAATAATCGTAAAACAGATACTTTAATATAAAACATAAAGAAATATCAAGAGTTTCTTCGACAACTTAATTGAGAAAAGGAGAATTTTAAATAGTAAGACCAGTAGCATTATTCTACATTTATGTGAAATATTAATAAACAACTGCACAGATAGTACTTTTAATCATTTAAAGAACGCAGCCCGTAAACTCTGACCTGTGAAATTAAACTGTTTTATATAATTTAGGTGTCTGATAATATTTTTCTCTACTGCCAACTAAATACTAAGTTTTATACAATTGAATGAAAATTGTTTGCGGGGGCGGTTAAAACAATTATTATTAATCGAGTTTGCGAGCTTGCTATGAAATCCTGTAATATTATTTACATACATTTAACGGTATTGTATTAAAGGCAATTCATCTAGTAGACCGGCTTGGACATTATTGAGAACACTTCACGAATTGTCCGAAATTCGCCACGACAAATTTTTATATATATGTATATTTTCTTGTATTTATTTAAATATGTTATCATGTTTCCATGTATGTACGTATGTAAATATGTATGTATTTATTTATGTATGTATCTATGTATGTGTGTATGTATTTATGTATGTATTTATGTATGTATGTATGTATGTATGTTTGTATGTATGTATGCATGTATGTATGCATGTATGTATGCATGTATGCATGTATGTATGTATGTATGTATATATGTATGTATGTATGTATGTATGTATGTATGTATGTATGTATGTATGTATGTATGTATGTATGTATGTATGTATGTATGTATGTATGTATGTATGTATGTATGTATGTATGTATGTATGTATGTATGTATGTATGTATGTATGTATGTATGTATGTATGTATGTATGTATGTATGTATGTATGTATGTATGTATGTATGTATGTATGTATGTATGTATATGTATGTATGTATGTATGTATGTATGTATGTATGTTTGTATGTGTGCATGGCTGTGTATATGTTTGTATATATGTATATATGAATGTATGTATGTATGTATGTATGTATGTATGTAGGTATGTATGTATGTATGTATGTATGTATTTATGTATGTATGCATGTATGCATGCATGTATGTATGTATGTATGTTTGTGCGTGTAGTACGTATGTATGCATATATGCATTTATGTATGTATATATATATTTTGAGGTCTGAACATAAGTCATATAAGTTCCTTCTAGAATAATGGCTAAGTAAAGAACATTAGCAAATATATAATTAAATATTGGGTTTAGCGTTCGACAGTGTAGCTAACTGGTTTAGCAACAGGCTTCGAAGAACACGGGCCCAGGTTCGAGCCCTGTCCGTGCCAAATACTAGAAAATACGTAGTGTTTCCAGTTCAGGATTAATTTCCCTCGCCATATTATTAAACGCAAAGTTTATATGAACAAATATATGCATATAATGAGACGTGTTTATATCAAGGGAAACAACCTTTATTTTTATGGATGAACCTGTACCCTCTATAAATGGTTGTGATGATAATTATTTTTCAGATAACACACCACATTGATTAATATGTAATATGTAATTTTAGTTATGATTAAGGTAACGAATTCTATGTTTTCGTTAACTGTGTAATAGAATCACTGTTAGTATGCATATTATGTGCTTTCCTGGAGGACAAGAATAAAATAAATAACAACTAATCTTCAAAATTATTCATTTTTGAGATGCTTAACGTGATAGCATTTTAGCTTTCACATTGAAGCCCGCCAATTTAAAGGAAAATGCGCATTTATAAATCGGTTAACAAATTAACATCTTTCTGTTATTATTGCACAATTTAATTTCATTAAACGTAGTCTAAGTTTTTCCACCGCAAGATAGCAAATCGAGGCAAGTTTTTTTAGAATTTCTGTTTTAAATCGTTAACTGCATGGATCAGCCAGGAACAAGTCTGAGGATTAACAGCAGTTTACAGATATCAATGGCAGAGGAGATACGTTATCGTCGTCGGTGTAAATAGACAGACGCAGGACGTCTAAAGTAATTCAATACATACGCACACATGTGTATCAGAGTAATTTTTCCCTTTTTGCCTACAAACTTTGCTTACAATGCAAGGTTTGAGGAAAATCAGAATTTATCAATAATATAATGCAAACTGGTAAAGATATTCTATTTAAAGATTAAAACAGTTTCGATCTATCAATACCTTCTCATCGTTGTATTTCATTTAGGTCTGAAATTCTTCGAAGTAGAAAAAATAGCTTTTAAATTAAATAGCTTGAGTCACTTTGGCATGTTAAAATATCAAAATGATGTAATGTTCATTTGTAATGGTAATTGTTTCTAATTAATTTTTTGCACTTTTCTGTGACTTTATAACCAACGTATGATAATTTATTGATTTATTGACTGTCCGCATTATACTCCTGCATTGGCCATTAATATCGATGTAAGGTTAATTACGCAACTTTACGCTTTCTTACATAGTCCGCCATTTTTTCTTGGATGTATTAACAACTATTGCCTTAATATGTTGTGCACAGATTACTTCAGATTACATTCTGTTTAGCATCAAGATAAAACAATTTAGCTCACGCAAATAAAAAATCCCACATTTTTACCTGTGTAAGCCTGCAGATAGTTATAACGCTTCGAAATAAATAAACTAAAATTATTTGCGCTAGCAGTTTTAACAATTACTATAATCAAGATTACGATATTGATATAAACACTTGACCAATTAAGTACAGACAGTTGTTAGTATAAACTAAGAGTTGTAGAATGAGGAAAAGGCAATTCATCCAGTACACCAGTTTCATCCTTATTGCGAACTAATCAGGTATTGGGCAGAATTTGCCGCGGAAAGGGCTCGAACCTGGGCACGTTTGCTTCGAGATCCGGTTCTCTTACCACTGAGCCAATCGGCCGCACGCTTCGAGTGAATTATTAGTGGTTTTATTGCTAGTCTCTGTCAATTTCTGTCCTTTTGTTTCCTTTGCGGCAACTTTTATAAATATTTGTGTACGAAATAATTTGTCCAACTGAACACAACTAAGCAAAACAAAGTTTTCAATGAATTTCAATTAAATTATTCCATGTGATAGGTAAGACAAGAAATTGAATCAGTCCACAAAAATATGAAAATTGTTCATAACGGCGCTGAAATAATTGATATAAGCTATAGAATGTAGAATTTAAAAATAAGTGTGAATTTAATAGACACCTAAACTAAGGTAGCTTCTAAATTCAACCTGAAATTTGGATGAATCAATTAGCATACGGTCAAAACGTTTAGCATTGTGGAATACATTGTCTATCTCCATCATGTAATTTAAATTGCAAATAATTTATAATCTATTTAGATATTTTAAAATAAAATGAGACTTTAAAAATTTAACGGACCGAGCTCTCCGAATTAAATCGCCCTTAGAATGTATAAATGACAGTACGATGCGTATTTTGGTGCCATTATTTAACAGTAAGCGCACATCTCCAACTTATGCGAGTCACGTAAAATTTGTATACGATATACTTTTAAGTGTTACTATTTTGCCTTTGAAAATATTTCACTAAAATAATACAATGTTATTAAAAATTTAAATTAACATAAGAAATTCGTTTACTTTTACAAAGATTCCATGTAAAATATACAATATTTTCACCTCCTAAATTAATATTCTATTTATTACGTCGCTTTTGGAATGCGATTGGTCGTTTTTGTCTGCTATATTCATTTGGATTCACCTGTCGCATAGGTGGTATTTAGTTCATTAATGCGAGTCTTAATTATGGCCTCAATTGTGGCCGTTAAAATGAATTCTATTTTAGTTACTCTTTTCCCAAAATAATTCACATAGCAAAAGTTGATGCCATAACTGCCGAATATTAGAATAGCAACTTAGTTTTCCTTCTCAAGTCTTTAGACATTCGGCTTTGTTTGTCTGAAAATTAAGGCGATTTGATTTAATCCAATGTATGTTACGGTTTGGCTATAATTATGGAATTTTCCGCAGTTACGACTCGTCAATAGATCTTTTTGCTCCAGGCTTTCAAAATTACAGCGTGACCTTTTCTAGGTTTAGTTCATTGATCTTCACGAAGATAACGAATATGTCTACCAAGATGTAAGATTTATAAATTCTCGAATCGACGAAATAATGTTACCAGCGTATGTGGATGCGCAACGTTTACGACTTAAACAAGTGAATAATTTCTAACATTTTCGCAATCTGCAAGCAATTACGTCATTTTATACGCGTGCGGTGTCACTCATTTCTGCATCGTATTAATTTTACCTGACCATAAAACAGTATTTTAAACAATTATTCATGTCCACAAAAAATATTACAATAACTAAAAATTAAAATTTCTGTCTATTTAATGTATATAGGCAAAATTTGTAATTTTAATAAACTACGCTATAATGAAATTTGCTTTAGTTGAAAATAAAAACTTTTTTTTCGATTTGGACTTATGATCTGGATATTTTCTTATCTGTCGCAAATCAGCACTGCTGCGATCGAGAAAAATATATTTTCGATAGCTGCTATTAAAGAGTGCTATGGTTATTAACTTTTAAATTATATATATTTTCCTATATATTTATATAACGTCACAAAATTTATCCTTTGAGGCACGGACGTATCGGATACATATTTGATCAAAAAATCTGTCTTTCGGTGAATTTATTTTGTACAGAGAATTTTCGGTATCCACACTTGAGGATTAATTCCCAGCGCAAGTTGTGGAGGGCGAACAAAATAGCCTTGTTCTACTAAAGAAGAATCGGATAAGTGCGTGTCCTTTAGAATAAATTTTTTGTGTATTTAATTTCAAAAGAGAACATTAAGCGTCGTATTATAATCAATGATTATTTACCAATACTCAAACTTAATAATGATCAACATACCTGCAATAAATTACCATATAATAAATTTTAAAATTTGATACCTAAGTAACTATGTGGTTCGCATTTTATCAAATCACAACAAACACTTAGATGTTAGTTTGGCTATTGGTCTGAAAATCAGAAAAAGCACAATTATTTTCTTTCCTATAATCTTTAACATGAATTTGATTTTTCGTTATAGGTGTTAGATATTTGAAGACAGGTAACGAAGCAAAGAAGGGAAAAATAGGCAACATAGATCACAAAAATGTGTAAAGTTTCTTGCAACCTTGCACAATAAATATATTTTCGGAAATTAGATCTGGTTGATGACTTCAAACTCATTCAATGTGCAACTCATGCCGCCCACCAAATGTACTTTTTAGACATACACCAAATTATTATTTAGCCAGTTTTTCTAACACATTTTGGCTATATGGCGTGTCTGTCCGCCTAGGTTTACATTGAATACATATATGATTAATAATGTGAATATATTCAAATAAATAAAAAACAAAATATAAAGTGGTTCATAATTTTTGCTTTATAAGAACAGTGAATAAGATACCAGAGAAAACCTAACCACTAGTACATATCATCAACTAAAGTAGGAAAAATCTCAAATGTCGCGAGGAATCCCGTTGTGGTTTGACCCTAAAACGATTTCGGTTACAGTGACTCAGAGTTTTGCACACTTCACGCGACCCGAATTTTGTGGTCAGTTTTCTTCTGCTAAATCAGATATATATATATATATATATATATATATATATATATATATATATATGGCATTGTTTTCCCAATCATTTAAAGGGAAAAGGCCGAAATTAAGGTGAAATGAAAAAAAGTAGTTTAGGATAATAGCCTACTATATTTTTTGAAAATATAACATTATTCTTTTGAAAAAGTTTGGAAATTCGTAATTATAACTTGTATCGCTTTATTCATCTTAAACTACTATTAAATATGGTTGTTCATGTATGAATTCAAATAATTAAACTGCGCAATATATATATATATATATATATATATATGCACAAAACAATCTTTCTGATGGAAATATCTTTGGAAATTAGAATAAATATTGCTACAAACCCTAGTTGTTATACGCATTGCATAAGGAAAAAATGAGTTATAAAATTAATAACTATTACTTGAATCGTGGTAAAAACATCCCCTGAGTTATATATAAACCTTCTAGCATAAATCTGACACTCTTTTAGGTAGCAAACAAAGTTCGTCAAGTAGAGCGGAGTCATATTTATTGGCGGCACCTAAAGTGCCTTTTAGAATTATGCCTCTGACTGGGTTTGAATCAGGGCATATCTGTTGTGAGATACCGCTGTATAGTACGCTCATAAGGATGTTTCGGAAAGCCTTCGTTTCAGAAAAGGTCTCCATGGCAATTATTTTTGACTGTAGAAAGGACATTGAATTTGACATGTATAAAATCAAACAATCATTAATTGGGCTGCTGGTTATGCCCAATGCTTAAATAAATTTTGCGAGCCGGATATGAACACCAATCTCATTAAGTACGCATAATTTTTTCGAAGCATTGTGCAATGTATCGGAAGTAATCTGCCGATTAAACTGGTTTCTTTCTTTTTGCGATGCTGCAATACTGTTGAGAAGTTTGTCACGCAAGATGCGTGAACAGCGGCCGGTTGACACAGCGAATAGGCTCACTGATGCTGAGGGAGAATTTGCTCCGGTTGCGTGACAAAAATATTGAAAGTAATTAAAGAGTTCCCAAAAAGCATAAAACAGTTCTGTCGGACGAATTACCATTGTTACAGTGTACAAATCGTAGTCTTTAGAGATACGTGTACATATAATTAAAATTGGTGTCTATATCGAGCTCGCGATCTTGATTATAAATTTTTTTATTACTACCCTTGCGATCAATGATCCTTTAATTGTATAAATCTTTAATTCGATACGAGTTGCCAAGATAATGTCGGGTCTTTTTTATAAAAACAGATTCGGCGTAGCTTATTGTTACCTCAGTTCTAAAGAAATGCCACACGCACTTCAACTGACGGAAATTATAACACAAATACAAATTATTATATGTACGAAATTTTTCGTTAGTGCGCGACACAGCAGATTATTGGCTAATGTTACCAACTCAGATGAAAATGTCTCGATTCAAATCTTATCCGCGGAACATTTCTTATCAGTTCTAAATGCAAATCCAGTAGGATTTATACCAGTCTACTGAATGAAATGCATTTGCTACCTTAATCAATTCTTAGTTAAAACTGGCAAGTGTCTACGGAATTAGAAAATCAATTATGTCAAAGTTGCAGCTTTGCACTAAATAGTTCAAAGGATTCGAAAGTATAAAATTCTAGAAATATTCCGAGTATTTATGGAGTGGTGCAATAATTTTGTCAATTTTGTACTTTTTCAAATCTTAGATTAATCGTTTCAATATTGTACAAAATTCAGTGTTTCATATATATTTATTCTATTGAATTTTGGGATTATTTCTGTCGTTATTTTTTTGGCTTACATTTCACTCACCCAATAATGGACTTACGTGTCTTTAAGAACTATTTGATTATTTAAATTTTTATAATAATTTAATAATTTTTACCTATGAAGACTAATTTCACGCTGCGTTGATTTCAGAAATCGTAAATTATTTGAAGCCAATTTAATTTTGATAAGTCTACTAATGTTATGTCATTTTCCATTTCGAAACCCGCAAAACTATTTGAAACAAATTTAGAAATAAAAAATAACATAATCTAATATATATTTCAAAAAATGATAAGTTTATTGTTGCGTTGAAATATTCACATTTATACGATTGAGAATTCCTACTTCCTCAAATTTCTTTATATATATATATATATATATATATATATATATATATATATATATATATATATATATATATATGTATATATGGGTTCGCTTGAAAAAAACATACATGCTTAAAGATGACTACATGTTAACACATGTTCAGCGAGGAACATACCCCAGATCCTTTCTTAAATAACCTGTTAATATTTTATTGCACGTTCATGTCATACTTATATTTATACTAGTTCTTTGCAGCATATGCATTTTTGTTGATTATCGCAATAACAAAGCATTTTAAAAGATTTGAAAAACAATTAATTTATCTGCTTTGTTTGGATTGTGCATATGTACAAAATAGAACGATATTCATGCTTATTTGTTTTAAAATAATGATTAAAATATCACTTAGATAAGAAAAAGACATGAATTAACGGTAATTCATTAAATGTGTTATTTGTTACTTTTCCGTTTCTAGATTGTATAACTCTAAATATAATATGACAGCTTAAGTAAAGTTGGTATCCAGGGATGAGCAAAATCCAAGTTAAAAAAAAGAAACTCAAATTTTGCATGTGATTAAATATTTTGCATCAGGATGTGCTGTCGTTCTAAATATAACTTCCATTTGTATCATAGCAACGTATCACAAATTAAGCTTTATTAAAGATAATTAGAATTTCCGCCATATATTACCTACGTTATAAATTATACTCAGTCTCAATTTAAGTTCTGTGCATAAAATTAGATTGCCAAATTTATGTAAAGTGAATAACAGGTATTTATGTGCATATATTTAATTTAGAGTAAAAGAACTCTTAATCAAAACATGTCTTTTAAAATTCACTGTCACTTAATTTGGATATTTAAATTTAATATAAATATATTCATTTTAATTGGTTAGAAAAAAGGAAGGTAACCTTTGATAAATATTTCTCCTAATTTTTCTTTATAATTATTAGAAATTCAGTAAAATTTCCTTCTTAGCAGAATAAATAATTATAATGGAAATTTCACCCAAAACTGTTTTTAAAGTCAGGTTTTATCTTCACGGTAAGGAATGGTTCATTTTATATTGAATTTAGAAAATCATTCATGATTAAGCTCAACAGCATTTTCACAATTTTAAAACGCGGTGCACTAGCAAAAAATACAAATTTTGAAGCATGCACACATTCTTCCACCTATCCACAGATACTCACAAGGTTTATGAGTTTAGATAGTTTTTGGTACATTACTTTCGAATTTTTACCTGAGGAAGAAAAGTATTTGAAATACCAGCTGCCATAACGCGCACGTAATGTTTTCGTTCCTCCGATTTTATAGTAACCGTATTTATTATAACCAGTTTTTCACCTTGAGGAAGTACAGATATGTCTCAACAATTGTCTTTAATAAGACATTTAATAATTTATATCTAAAGACGAAATATTTATCAATGAGAGTAGATTCTCGTGGTTAGTTGAATTGGTACTTAGAGAACTTGTGCTAATACTTGATTTTCTTTATGGAATTTGTTTAAGTTTGAGTAGAGACAGGAAACGTGTATCAAAGCATAACGTTGCGTAAGAAACTTTATAAAGCAGTTTTCTGTTCGCCAGAACTCAGCTCGGCTGTAATATCCAGTAGTTAATAGTGCCTAAGGGGGTGTATGTACAACACACATGTAATATGCAACAGAAAACCCGGAAGCGGAAAATTACAATGGTGAGGCACGCACTCGCTCATTTGAATACCAAGAATACCGTTTTTTTATTTTGTGCTTCGCACCGTAGAACAAATTAGTTAAAGTGGGACCCGAAATATAAAACAAAGTCAGCCGGAACGATAGATATTATCTCATGCACACATTCATTTCGTGCTCACTATATATTTAAGTGAGAAATGTGGGAAAATCTCTTATACGACTCTGTAAATCTGAAAGAGTCGAGCAAACTTCATTTAATGTCTTCGACAATGCGAGCATCTAAAGAACACCAACACTACCGTTGTTGTGTCAGTACCTGATAACTGATACCGCATGCTTACATGTTTTCATACAATATTGTTGCATTAATTTTTCCCACATTCCTTACCCAATTATACAGTGGTAAAGGACGTAATACCAGCTCTAAACGACAAGTCGCCACTAATTACGAAAAGAATATGCACGAGATTATACGTCCGTACAAATTATCTTTGATTTATCCTTCTGGTCATATTTAAACTAATTTGTTTCTATGTGAGCAACACTTGCTAAACAAATGCGACTTTATTTATTGACAACTTTTTTATTAGGTCTTGTGTACAAAGTATCAAATTAGTTCAA
Source organism: Eudiplozoon nipponicum (assembly GCA_029291075.1). Classification (NCBI taxonomy): domain Eukaryota; kingdom Metazoa; phylum Platyhelminthes; class Monogenea; order Mazocraeidea; family Diplozoidae; genus Eudiplozoon; species Eudiplozoon nipponicum. Next base: position 6,684 of record JAQBSW010009794.1, on the reverse strand, counting down.
ATAGATCCTCTTGATCCCAATTTCCCTTTCCGTATTAGTCTTACCTTCGATCAGGCTGGGTGTATATTCGTGGTTAAGCAAATTTGATTATTGTGCTGTGTATATATGTGACTATTGGCCTGGTGATGAAAGGGAAAGCGCATTCCGAAACATAACCAGTAGACAAAGTTTGGATAGAACCGCATTTTAAATGGTTAGTTTGAACAATGTTGAAGCCTTCGGAAGATAGTGACGAATACACACCCAGCCTGATCGAAGACAAAACGGATAGGGAAAGGGAAATTGGAATCTATCGGATCTTGGTGAAACTGTCGGAGCAAAACTGCAACCCGCATACGCAAAACGCAGCATTGCAGAATATGAAGCTGGCACCTGGCAAAAATTCAAAAAATAGTTAAAATACATTCAGAAAGATTAACTAAAGTCAGCATAATTAAACGAACATTGGTTGCGCGGGTGGTGATAACAATTATTATAATCAAGGTTGCGGTCTTGATATAAACACCTGACCCATTAATTTCTTACATATGCCAGTATAAACTAAGAATTGTATAGTGTAGAAAAGGCAATTCATCCAGGATGCCATTTGAGCTCCACCTAAAGGAAAAATTGACTAACCAAGTAACATTAGTTAGTATATAACTGAAAATTGTGTGTAGTGTAGTGTGCGGCAGGATAGCTCAGTGGTTAGAGCACCAGATTCCGAAGCAGACGTGCCCAGGTTCGTATCCTGTCCGCGGCAAATTCTGGCCAGTACTTGATGAGTTCCCAATAAGGACGAAACCGGTCTACTCTATGAATTGCCTTTTCTACACTATACAATTCTTAGTTTATACTGGCATATGTAAGAAATTAATGGGTCAGGTGTTTATATCAAGACCGCAACCTTGATTATAATAAAGTCAGCATAAACGAACATTATTAACTCGCGTACACATCCGCTTCCCGCTTAATGTTGACTCATCCGTAGGAACTGGTAGTATGCCTTCAACCCATTATATATTAAGGTGAGAAATATGTGACAATTTACGGCATCTAATTGTTAAGCAATATACCGGTCTATGTCCAGTTGGTGTACACATTTATTTATTTATTTGCCTTAGTATTAATGATGCTACGCAAAACAGATTCCAATGGGCGTATTTCTTTCATGTATTTTTTCTTAAAGAAAACCTGATAATTCGCCTTGATGGTGGTGCTAATTTTTAAACAAGGTATTCAGCTATTGTTAAATTCTCTCGAAGTTGTCAGCTGGGTTTTTTCTATAGTGTTCTTGTATTCAAATTCTAACAACCGCCCAGTCCGGACCACTTAGCGCACTAAACAGCTGCGACATTTAAAAAAAATAATTAATGTCGGCTATTTCGTTTGTTGTACAAATCAAGCATACGTTTAGTTTTAAACAGCCAAGTATTCAAAGATTTTTAAATTAAGGTATTCTGTATTTCGGATTATACGTCTTCTTTAAATGACAAACTGAAGTAATTTGTCATTTATTTTGTTTGAGATAAGCCGATGAACCGCGTTGGGCAGTACTATAGGAAGTGAAAAAAACTGGTGTATACCTGTTCTAACCGGAAGTATTAAAACGACCATCACTTAATTGAAAAGACTAAACTATATATCTGCGGTATGTTGATGACAATTTCAAAATCATATATAATTATGCTGAAACAAATGACGAAAAATAAATTAAAAAAAAACATTATTAGAGAACGAGTACTATTATTGATTTTTGGAAGAAAACATGAAGTATAATATATGATAAGAAATCTGTTGAAACCGTATCCAATGAGAATAGGATTTATCTCAATATACCTTTTAATCTGACGCGCCGTCCGCAATATTTACTCGAAGAATTAAACGAACATTCAATTCAAGAATGTTGAAAAAAGACAAATGATAGTCGCTTATACAAGAAGCACACGCTAGACAAACAAGGTCGAAATTAATTATTTATACAAATGTCATAGATAATCAGCGCGATATGTAGGACGCAATGTAATCGAATACTGAAAATGCCATTTCAAAAACAATACAGATTACGCACAAATGGCATTGTTTACAAAATTCAAAATACAATTAAGAAGGATTTCTAAGTTTTTATCAAAGTTTAAAATGCAAATAAATTTCACAATGTGGAAGCTATTGTGTAGAACATTCTTTAAAACCAGCTAGATAAACACAATAAATTAGTGCATAATTTGACTATAAGATTCTGAATGGTTTTTGTGTGTATGTGTATACCAGTGCGCAACTTACGTTTATCCCTTGCTATTTATTGTTGTATTTGGGGCTTAATCCAACTTAATCAAAATTGCGCTCCGATAATTGACTATATAATATAATTATATATATATATATATATATATATATATATATATATATATTTAGTCGAGTTGAGTTCTAGCACAAAGCAAACGGCCGGTTAAGAATTTTGTTTTAAATACCTGCTTTGTAATTTTTTTTACCCACATACACAATTTATTTATTAATTACAATTATAAATACAACAAATGGCCAAAAATATTAACATCAGCTTTTGTTTAGATGAAGTAGCACACAAAGACCAGGAATGGTAGTTGTTTTGTTGTAATTTACTTCAGGATAAATAATAAATCGTCAACGGTTCCCTTACCTCATACGTCCATGGCACATGTGCTTATATGCTTTGAAATAATTAAATTCAACCTAAAATACGGAGATGTGAATTAAATATTAACCGAAATTCAATCGAATTTTTACGTAAGCTCTAAGATTGTCAACTCCTATTCGATTAAACGAACAAGGTTTGCGCGAGCGGTAATAACATTTACTATAATCAACCATTAAGTACTTACATTTTGTCAGTATAAACTAAAAATTGTATAGTGTAGAAAAGGCAATTCATCCAGTAGAACAGTTTCGTCCTTATTGGGAACTCATCACGTACTGGCCAGAATTTGCCATATCGGCTTAACCGAAAGGAAAGACTAACCAAGAATCATTAGTTAGTATATGACCAAAAATTTTTTGTTGTGTGCGTCAGGATGGCTCAGTAGTTAGAACAACAGATTTCAAAGCGGACGTGCCCAGATTCGAGCCCCGTTCCTGGCAAATTCCGGTCAGTGCGTGATGAGTTCCCAATATATATATATATATATATATATATATATATATATATATATATATATATATATATATATATATATATATATATATATGAATTTTGTATGTAGAAATGAACCCGAATATAATAACAACGCAAATTGGTCAACTGTAGTGATTTCCTCATTATTTGGCGTTTATATAGATATTTTCAGTATTGCCAATCCGTAATTTATATGAGGGTATATTAATTGGGCGAATATATATATTCTTTATGTACTATATATAAGGAATAATTGCAAGATTCTAAACCAAATAAATCCGGGCTCAATTTTCGGCCTCCGTAGTTCTGACATTAACTTTATCTGAACCTTACATGGGAACATCCTGTCATCTATATAAATTGCAATTGCTTATAAATTCAATGTTTATTTCATACCGTCAACATAAACATGTTCAATTCTTACAAAATTTCGGACGACATTTGTAAAATAAAATCCTGCCAATTAAACATAATTCAAAACATCTTTTAAAAATTGCATGGTTTTCTATCATCAGTAGAATATAGTCAGGATTTTTGTATTGAAAGCGAACCTTATAAGATCCTATGTTTGATGCTTGTGATAAGGAGATAAGTTGCAACTTAAAACCTCATAAACTCTGAATTTAATGGGGTCTCTAGCAATTCTGACGACATATTTATAAATATCAAATAACGAAGAAATTGGTCATGTTGGTCAATTCATTTGCTTTCATATGTACTGTTTAATTATTACCGTCAACAATTATGTATAATGATTTCGTATTTCTATTTCAACTACACAAAAAAAAAAAATATATATATATATTATATATATATATATATATATATATATATATATATATATATATATATATATATATATATTAGGAAGAGAAAACCAATTTAATAACACAGTAGACAATTATGTAGCTTAAGTCGTTGTTACTTACAATTTTGCATATATAATTTTTATGAATAAGTGTATTCAACTTGGATAACTATGATTGAAAAATATATTTAACAAAATAGCGTTGAAGAAATTTCTCGAAACAACAAAAAAATTAAATTAACTTATGATAAAGTAGTTTGTGAAACTGAGGTAACATAGAAAGGGAAGTGTTTGCTTGTCGATAAAAGTTTATATAAGAATAGCATATCACAATTAAGTGTCATACTGTATAAGATCTACTCAAAACGTAACGAAAAAAATATATAATATTATATATCATCTACGAAATGTTTCAAAGTTTTCCGTCGAAATTTGTAGATAGGGAAAATTAACAGACTTTTTTTTTAAATTTTCAAAATGGTGATATCTCATATTGATTCCAATATATTTACCCAATTTTTGAATAATATAACTAACTAATTTTTATACTTTTTATCAATATTAAGCTTTAAAAATATTCGGTTTAACTTAAAATAAATGTAATGTATGCAAGATTGACCTAAATAGTAAATTAATGAAATGGAATATTTCATTTTATTGTTGGCTGTGTAGAAAAAGTGATAAAAACAAAAGACGTGTACCGATTACTGCGTCCTCAAAAATATTTTCACTTAAAAAGTAAAACAATAATTAAATAGAATAGCATTTATAACGTAAACTGTGCAGAAAAAGGCAATCAGTTTTGCAATTTTACTGTAAGCACTAATTAGAGGCTTTTTTGTAGAAACGAGAAATTTCGATAATTAGACTGCACGTTGAAAGTTGCTTGCGAATTCGTTACGTTTCTGCTCGAATATAAATAGTTTTGCGAAGAAATATTATTATTCATTCGCCTTTTCCCACGTAATTACTTTCTTATTGCTTGTGCACACCGGGTTAGCATTATTAGGCAATGAATTAAATTGCTTTTCTTTTTTCATTTTCACCAAATGACAAATTGTGAGTCTACAAGTATAAATACTGCCCTATCATTCTTAATGAAAAAATATGACTAATTTTTGCAGCAACATCAGTAAAAACAAGTGAAATTGCGTAAATCTTTGGTAATAAGAGGATGGTAATAACACAAGTGTATCAAGTGATAAACATATAATTCAAAATTCTGTTTTTTCCATAATGAAAGATCGAGCAAACCTAATGATAATTGTATTACATTAGTCAATGGACAAATAAACATTTGAACACCCTGTGTAACCAAATGAATATGTATTGCTTTGATTTTTCGTTAAAAAATAATTTGCAACGTGTTGTAGTGAGAATCTATCAAATCGCCAAAATCCATTTTAAAGCACTAATTGGAGTGATGTGGAATATTTCAAAAGACACCAGGTAAGGCATTTGAATGTTTTGGTCAAATGCCGAGATTGTGGACAATACCATTTCAGAGGTGGCAGACGTGATATACTGTCAGGTTTGATGTGTAGGTTTAGCTGTCTTACTAGTCACGAAGGTGGTTTGGGATGCTCTGTAAAGTGATCGTTGCGCAGATCGACGTCAATCAGTTGATAAGCATGAGAAACAGAATGTGATAAGCGCTAAGTTGAATGCCACAATGATTCTTGCGGATACGACAAGGCTGATCAATGCATGGATCCGTTGAAATTGAGCGTTGCATTTGAATTGTATAACAAGAATTCTTAGTTTTGATTTAGACCTGTTATATAATATCCTTAATATAATTGATGCAATAATTACCATATATTCAGGCTTATGAAATTTTATTAATTTTCACAAATTATCGGCTATTAGACTAATTTGGAGATGATACAGGCCATGCGCTAATTTAAACGACAACTTGTCTACAACCATTAATTATTGTAATACATTACATAATTGAAAATATCGCTAAATTATTACCGCGAGCAAAAATACTAGCGTTAATATAGAATCGAATTAGGAAATTCTTTCAATATTTGTGCTTGCATATTATGTATTTCAAGACGTTAATCTTCTGTGGAGTGAAATTTCATTTACGCTTGAAAGCATTCTAAAATTGGTGTCTGTAAAATTATTCGGTCGAAACATACCCCACCGTAACACGTATAAAATATTATATTTTCGTCAGACTTTTGAAGATACATTAGTTTTTCTGAAAATATGTCATTAGCAGTATATTTATTTATCATTAAAATTTAGTATTTAATGACATTATATTTTGACAATTTAACAATAATTAATTACGCGGGTGGTGGTAACAATTATTTAAATCAAGTTTGCGAGCTTGAAGTAAACACCAATCCCATTGTATTTAACCAGACGTCGAACAACATAACAACACTACCGCCGGCCGCAACGCACTGACGCGTTTCGACCTTCCATGATCATCATCAGAGTACGACGGCAAACTGACTATCGAGGATCAAACCGCATTGAATATATATGGAAATCAAATTTAGATATGCGTCTCTCACCTCTAGCAGTCTCGCATACATTGAACTTGACTGGAAATGTCGGCTGCACAATTTCTATGCAGTCACGAACATTAACTGTTTGCAGCTTTCGCCACATATAAATATATAAGCAATACAATTTAACAATAATTGATTGCGCGGGTGGTGGTAACAATTATTTAAATCAAGTTTGCGAGCTTGAAGTAAACACCAATCCCATTGTATTTAACCAGTCG
>JAQBSW010009793.1:0-27123 GCA_029291075.1 Eudiplozoon nipponicum | reverse complement strand
ACTTCCTTTGCTAATAATCAACCCGGTAATAATGAACAACAAATACATGCATGGCAGAACTGTTCGTCATACAAGGAGTGAAATTTAAACACTATATAAACATTATATATTGGTAATAATGGCACTATAAATACCACTGAGTACAGTTAATGACTGACTAATAATAATGGTTGTACCCTCCTATTTCCCACATTCCTCACACAAAAGTATAAAGGTTAAAGGGCGTGATACCGGCTCCTACTTACGAGTCGCCAGTTTATACTGACATATGTAAGTAATTAATGGGTCAGGTGTTTATATCAAGACCGCAACCTTGATTATAATAATTGTTATCACCACCCGCGCAACCAATGTTAGTTTAATTTGTGAATGCTGTCTTTGGTTAATCCTTTGATCATATTTTAACTAATTTGTTACTAGATGCGCAACACCTAATGCACAATAATGGTTGGCGTTCATGAGTGTGACGGTTGCAGTTGTGTTGTACTATGTTGCTATTTATCACATGAACATGCTATTAGTTTAAAAAAAACGTTGTTTAATTATATTCGACAAGTAAATTTAACTAAAAGTAGCAATATTAAATTAAACCAGCGATAATTATAACTGCCCAGTAAATTAACTAATTTGAATATTGCTACGGGTATAACCAGGTAACATTTGGAGGTTAAGATTTGGCCAATAAAAGGAGGAGGTATTCAGATCTTGATGGAAATACGCACCTAGGAAGCACACAGAAGCCAATCCGCCCACATTTGTACACAACACAGTCTAAGCTAAATCCGTTTTAATACAAGATGGTACCGGAAATGGAACATCCTTAATGGGCACTCATCAATAGTAGCAAGAATTTCCGAAGCATTTGGTCCTAGATTATGTGAATCACCATTTGCGTCCCAGAGGCGCGCATTGCATACAATTTGTTGTTTTTACCAACTTGATTTTGTTTCATCTGTTCACTTAATGTACGAACTAACAACCCTAGCCTATGAGTTTATAACGGACACCATGCCACCTGAGAAAAGGATCTTAAATCGTAGTACAATGGAAATATTTGATAATATATGCTTTGATTAGAAATAAGCATTGCTACAGATAGAGAAGGTTTCAGAGAGGTAGGAGGAAGGCGAATAGCATCACTGCAGAACGCACACTGGAATATACGCAGTGTGACATCGAGCAGATTTTGCATTCCCCGTGTATCGCTTAAGCTCGAGTGTAGTTTATTCACTGGATCTGGGAATGTGAAGGTATTTGCCCTACGGATTAATCAGTCTTTAATTGATGGCGAACTGCACATTCCCGATATACATTTTTCTTGTCTCCAGGAGATCATAATTATTTCGAGGACTCTCGTGGTTTTGTTTTGACCTAGTTCATGGGAAATGCTTTACTTATCCCAATGCGCGACTGCTTCAGTCAGGTATAATGTCCATTTGGTGTTCTCCGGTGTTGCAACGGAAGCCTTACCTGACTGATGAACTATAAGCTCGTCTGGCCTATGCCAGGTTTCGCGTGGCATTCTTGTTCTGTGGGTCTTGAACATTTGCGCACCATCTTTCAACCATTCTACCAATAAATCGAATGATTTCGTGAAAAATCTACTCTGTGTGGCCTCTGATCTTGAACGGTGTTTGAACACCCTCGTAACAATCTGGATCAAGGTGGCGAGGAGAAATGTGGCTGTGGAAAAGGAGCTCTGGTTAAAAAATATCTTTGACAACATCACCAATCTCTCATAACTTTCCCTTAGCTTCGATCTAGTCGTGGTGAACTCACGTTTCTTGCGCCATGTGCGGTACGATGCGAGAAGGCGCGGCGATTTAAACCATGCAGATGGGGCGGTAACATGTGATCACACTTATATTGAACACATTCAGGTAAGGATCCGATACGGAAGCAAATTGCGCTTATTTTTGCTGGTTCAATCGTAAGATCTAACCAACGTCTGCTTGTCGCCAGATGCCGAATGAAATCTCTTCTCACGCGGCCTCCCATATTTCTTCCTAATTGCCCTGCACTGGAAACGGATAAGAATATGAACCAAACCTGTGCTCTTTGCGGGGCCGTTTGTAGCGACAGTCACCAATGTGCCAAACCTCATCATCATATTCTTCTGGAGAAAAACATGGCAAAGAAACGGTTCTTTTAACTTATAAAATTTGGTTTTATTTGGCACATGGGAATGATGCTATAAATTTTATTAAGACTCGCATTCCAAAAGAATTTTTCAAAAAAAACTATATGAACTAGTAACATTACAATGTAGAGCGCAAAGAACATTTGTGTGAAAAGATCATTATTAGCAGTGTATTAAGCGATTACAGTTCCCAGGTGATTTGGTGTGCAGTTTACACAAGTCCAAAATACGGGCCAGTCGAAGAAATCTTACAAGGTTGGCGTATTCCAAAATCGAGTAGGCAAAAGGAGCTGTGTGGCAGGCAAGCCTCGGGTGTGTATCTTGTGTATTGGCTGAACTAAGTCTTTTTGCAAGAATGACATCTCTGAGGGTTTGCCAGCTGTTAGGAGGAAGGACAAAACAAGAATATTACAGAAATTATAAAACTATCTGAAACCTGGGGTTTTGTGTGAATTTATACCGACCGATATTGACAAACGCGTGCTTAACTTATCAACTATACCAATCGACATGTCAATAATGGATGCTCTGCTGATGGGCCGAAAATATGGAACTTATCCTTCATATAAATGCTATGTAGATTTTGAGGTAGCCTTTGAATTGCTATTCTAACAAACAGCCGACTTGGAACGTACAAATATTGATTATGAAAATTGGTTCAAGGCTATTTCAGTTGTCCAAATGTGCAGAACAGCCTGCATCGACAAAGCAACATCTAAATGCGCTTAGTGGTATCAGCAGAAATGCAGACGCCAAAATACTGCGAGCCGATAAAGGCAAGAGCGCTGCTTTAATGGGAAAATGCGACTATTTACAAAAGATGGACACCGTACCGAATGACTAGAAAATTCACGGTAACACACTTGCCTTTACCTGCAATCAAAGAGAAACAGCCGTTAATGTCGACGTCAAATATTATTTACCAATATACACTTTCATGTTGTCGATCAACTTACGTGGGCCGATCTACCAGACGTTTAATTACTCGAATGAGAGAAGATGGTAACTTTTACTTTTTTCCATTTCAATAATTATTAACTTTAGTACGGTATGCTCTGGAGATTATTTAAAAGCTCTGGTGGCCTTGGAACTACGAGACAGGCTTCTCAACTTTGCTTTGATAATTCAAGTCCTTTTAGAAGCCCTTGTTAACAATAATAATAATGCGCCCAATAGGTTCAAAACGGTAGTTTAGTGGCGTGAATGTATTCCAAACTAGGCCTCTTGAGGTAACTCTCATATGAGCAGTTGTTTTATTCACTTCATTAGATTAAGCATCTAATTACACGGTGTAAAACGTAAAAAAAAGAAGTACTTGATAAGCGAATTACGCCCGGTTCTGTTTGAACCAACATTTACCACATACTCAAAGCCTATTAGATAAATGTTAGCTCCTGTCAACTAAGAATAATTATACGTCTTTCTACGTGTTTTCCTGATTTCATGAGTCCAAATCGTTAGCACATTTTTATTTTTCCCTTTTGCTAATTACAATCTAAACTGGATTCGCTACCATTTTATGCCAAAAGCATGGATAAACTTGTTTTGGCACGGAACAGTATTTAATCCCATTTAACGACAGCGCTGGTAGAACATGTATTTGCAACAATAATTCCGTTATCCTTCGAATGTTTGCGGAGTGCAAGCTTCATATGGCGAATCTCCGCGATTTGCGTTCGCGGGTTGTCGCTTTGCACAATCGGTTTCGCAAAGATCCGATTGCTCCACATTTCCAAGTTCGCGTCGATTTTTTCTTGTTATAGGCTGAGTTTGGATTCGTCCTTTTCTTCGAAAGGCTTCAACATCGTTCATACTAACCACTGGAAATGAGGTCCCGTCTAATCTTCGTTGACCGGCAGCGTTCCTTTGTTTGAATTTTAAAGAATTATATATAATGTATATATATACACGTATATATATATATATATATATATATATATATATATACACACACACGTATATATATATATATATATATATATATATATATATATATATATATTGTTGTATATATATATATATATATATATATATATATATATATATATATATATATATATATATATAATACTGTTGCCATTTTCACCATTGTTTAAAAATAGGTACAAAACAACGTATTCCATGGAATAACATTTATTAATAAATCTTATTTCTACCATTATCTACAACCATTATTATGGATTCGTTAGTAAATTCGTTCATCCAATCCCAACTGTAAATTCGTCGTAACCAGTCCCCTCTTCGTTATGTCAGTCTTGGTTTTGCGCAATTAAGACCACTCCTTTTGCAAAACGTCATTTGGTGTGTCATCGCTTTCATTGTAATTGCGTCCGTAATTGATGGATGTGTGTCGTATTTTGCCTGTCAGTTATGTCTTTGTTCCAGTTCAATTTAATTTCATTTTGAATTATTTTCTGCACGTTTAAGCAGGGCTTCAGCTTATTAATTGCAATAGCTTCAAAAGCCAGAAACACTTTTTTATGTTTTTGCCTTGTACAGAACTTAAAAATTGTTACTACTAACAGCATGACCTGTGAGTAGTACATTCTCGCAAATTGTTGATTTTTGTGCGGTAGCTGCACCCCTCTTTAATAGTTTTTTAGGGAGATGCTGAGTTATTCTAGTTTGAAGCCTCTTTTTTGATCTGCCGATGTACTGAGCGTTGCAGATACATTATAATTTGTATACAGACAAAGGTGTTGACGTCACAGAGAAGCTATCTTTTTCATTCGTGCGCATCGGTTTTGTTGTGTTGAACACCACTCACGCCTGTATTGATGGAAACTGTGCTTTAGTCGCTCGAACTACTTTTCTTTTGAAGATTTCAGCTGGAAGATCACCTCCAAAGGGAACACTAAGCGTTACTCTCTGGGGAGTTTTGTTTTCCTCCAAATTGGCCTCGATTTTGTTGTGTTGCCTCAAGTTGTATTCGATGAACCAGTCCGGATAGCCATTATTTCTCAACGCTTCGCGAAGCAAATTTAGCTCTAATTCAATGTTGTTCGCTTAACAAATCCTGCGTATCCGTGTGCCCAAATTTATTATTAGGTTCCTTTTGTACGCCATTGGCACACTACTCATATAATGGATATATTGTCCAGTCCAGCTTGATTTCTTGTGAACTGACCTTGAGAGAGTACCTTCTTCATCTCTCGTTATTCCTACATCTAAGAAGGATAAATATCCGTCTTTTTCTTCTTCTATTGTAAACTTGATTGCTTGGTCTACCTTGTTTATGTGATGTAGCAGTGAATTTGTATCTTCATCCTTTTCAACGACCATGAAAGTATCGTCAACGTAGCGAATGTAAAAATGAGCTCCATTGATAAATGGTTTTAAACCAGTTGTTTCTAAATGGTGCATGTATATGTCTGTCAATACTGGTCCAAGAGGACTACCCATACCTATGCTGTCAATTTGTCTGTAGAAGACTCCTTGGTATACGAATTGTACGTTGGATGTGCATAATAGAAGTAGTTCTCTCATGTCGTCCACTTCTATCAGTGTTTCTGCTTCTGATGATCGTATATATTCACATAGGATATTTATATATATATATATATATATATATATATATATATATATATGAACAAATTTTGTCAATTAGGGAATTCTGTGCAAATAAATATTAGTCCAGAATTTGTAAATAGAAGAAATATAACTAAATATCATTTCGTGCGGTGCTAGAAAAACCCTATGTTAAGGCTAGTGCATGAACAAATGGCTTATAATTCCACAGTTATGGGCAACGTCTATTTATAGCAACAGTTTCTAAATTCATAGTTATGCTCACACAACTACACATGACTTATCGACGTATCAATCAATCATTGAATTCTGCTGCAAGATTGCGTGAACATCTGCTAACCTTGCATTATATCTAAAAAATACACCTTAGTCACATATTTCGATTAACTACAGTTGCCATTACTGACAATTGTCTATTAATGATTATGCCAATGGCAAACTCCTGCCATGTTTGTCATCGTATTAATCATCGCGCTTCATATCCATAAAACAAATATGAAAACCATAAATAACCCAGTCACGTGCAATGTATGCAAGACTGCTAGAGGTGAGAGCCGCATATCTAATTTTGCTTTCCATATATACGCAATTCGGTTTGATCCTCGCTGAACAGTTTGCCGTCGTACTCTAATGATGATCAAGGAAGGTCGAATCGCGTCAGTGCGTTGCGGCTGGCGGTACTTTTGTTATGTTGTTCGACGACTGGTTAAATAAAATGGAATTGGTGTTTACTTCAAGCTCGCAAACTTGATTTAAATAATTGTTACCACCACCCGCGCAAACAATTATTGTTTAAATATATAAAAGGCTGTGTGTATTTTAACTATCATTTACTCCACATATTGGGCCAATGATAAGATGACTTGAATAACCCTAAATAGGACACTTTTCACGTTATCAATTTATTTTGGCGGTGTTATGTAGTCTTTTATATTTGCGCGGACAACTTAAACTCTCCAGTGACCGTGCTCATGTAGATGCGGACGATGAAGTGATGCACAGTAATCGTCAAAGATATTGGCCATGTTTCCATCTTTACCATACAGCTGTAACTCCACTGGGTATGACGCACCGAAAATCAACTAAAGAGGATATAATTGCATGCAAAACTTAAAGCTTTAAGTAGTCGTGACTTCGAAATCCATCAAATAGGGTTCCAGTGAATTTTATTATCATTTAATTAAAAACGATATTTTAAACTTCATTTAATAGTATGTACAGAATTTTGATGATATTATATAACCTTCTTAATTTCTCCAAATTCAAATGAGGATAGAGGAACTGTGGCCTCTGTAAGTATAAATATTTTTTCTTGACAGAGATTAACACCAGTTTCGTGGCTTGTTTACCATCTGGCTACAAAAAAATATTTCACAGTATATTTCTAATTGGGAAGTGGATAATGTAAAAAAACTACCGCCAGCCGCAACGCACTAACGCGTTTCGACCTTCCATGATCATCATCATCAGAGTACGACGGCAAACTGACTATCGAGAATCAAACCGCATTGAATATATATGTGTGTCTGTGTGTGCCTGTTTTCATGTAAAGATATTTCTCGCTTCAGTGCAAAGTGCAATTTACATGCAAACAGACTCACGCACATACACACAAACGCATGCCCGCTTACCAATCAGCCAAAACAAGAAATAGAAGTAAAACCGAGTCAGATCTGTTGCCACCCACATAATCAAATGAAAACCCAGAATGTATATAAATGAATGATTGTATAGTTAAATTTAGTGGTCTGGAAATAAATGGTCATTATCCACTTCATTATTAATGTATCTTTTCTTCCTAATTAGAAATATACTGTGTAATATTCGAAGGCAATTGACTTAATAAAAGATATTTAAAATAAAACTTCGTAATTAAAGAATTCAGGCAAAATGAAATGCCACTTATCTAGATGAGAGAAACGCGACGATCACTGATTTTACTTTTGTATAATGCCAAATAACCACTCACTGATGCTCAACGTGTCTTTAACAATAAAATAATTTTAAAAATCTTAATCTTTCTATACAATTGACAGCAAATCTGTTTAGAATCAAGCCAGATCACGCTTGGCGAATGAACCGTGACATATAAAGAAAAGAATATTGCCATGAAGTCCGTAGGAAGGTAACATGACGTTTGACTATGCCTAGTTAATGTGCCGATTTAAACTAAATCCAATAACTGTTTTTAATTGCAATGCAAAAGGCTATCAAAGAGTAGTTAGTCATGTCGCAGGGCAGTTAGATTATGCGTGTTAGTTTGAAATGAACTAGTTCGAATTAACATGAATGAGTGATATACGTGCCGCTAATTATATGCAACAGATTATTTCTAAATCGAAAACAAACGCCCAACCACATACACACAAGTATGCATTAGGTTTTGCGAACCTAGTAACAAATTAGTTCAGTTATGACCAGAAGGATAAACCAAAGGCAGCATGAACCGAAAGTATAATCTCATGCACATTCGTTTCGTGCTTACTGGCGACCCATCAGTAGGAGCCGGTATTACGCCCTTTAACCACTATATATTTGGTAGAAGAATGTGGAATAATAGGACGGTACAATCTCCTAGACGAATGTGTACACCTGTAATAGTGAAGCTAACTTCATCTAAAGTCAACGACAATGCGACTTCAATGCTAACTCACACTATATAATATATATACCGAGTCTGTAAAGCACGAAACGAATGTGCATGAGATTATACTTTCCGTTCATGCTGCCTTTGGTTTATCCTTCTGGTCACAACTGAACTAATTTGTTACTAGGTTCGCAAAACCTAATACATACTTGCATATATATTAGTTTTTCGCAACAAAACAGTATTTAACTGTAATATATTGAATTGAATGATGTCATGCTTACCGCGAAATGTGATAACCGATATCGATGAAGGCCAGAGTGTATGGTTTAACTGGAGTAACAGGTGTTCGGAAATTGTTGTAATTCTCAATTTGGGTGAACTTTAGCATAAATTTATATCCATCAGGTTGGCATCATGTACCGACTCGGAAACCATAGTATTAGTATCCGGTACTCATCGATTTCAAAAAAGGTATCAGTTACTAACACAATAGCCATGGTGTTAGTATCCTTTACAGACTCGGTATATATATTATATAGTGTGAGTTAGCATTGAAGTCGCATTTTCGTTGACTTTACATGATGTTAGCTTCACTATTACAGGTTTACACATTCGTCTAGGAGATTGTACCGTCCTATTATTCCACATTCTTCTACCAAATATAGTGGTTAAAGGGCGTAATACCGGCTCCTACTGATGAGTCGCCAGTAAGCACGAAACGAATGTGCATGAGATTATACTCTCCGTTCATGCTGCCTTTGGTTTATCCTTCTGGTCACAACTGAACTAATTTGTTACTAGGTTCGCAACACCTAATACATACTTGCATATATATATATTAGTTCTTCGCAACAAACAGTATTTAACTGGAATAGTTCGTCAAGTTTCGTTTGACGAATAAGACTCTAACAGTGCTGGATTCGACGAAAGTTTGTCAATTAATAATGTGTTGCAACGCGACTAGTATAAACTGGTAGTGTGTATTGAAATCATGTGGTCTAGCGTCATATGTTCCATGCAGTCGATTAACCGTTAACATTCCTTAATTGAGCCATGTCACGTTTTTCGTCGTTGAAAGTTGTACAGTGGTACCTCGAGATACGAGTTTCATTCATTCGTTCCAGAACCGAGCTCGTAAGTCAATCGGCTTGTATCTCAAACGAATTTCTCCCATTTAAAATCACTGAATTCGATTTTATCCGTTCAGGACCTATGAAAAATCCCCAACCCATTGTAAATTAGGAATAGAGATATGTATAATCAAAAAAAATACATAACAAAATATGATGCATCTTTCTTCACTAAGTCGGCATAAATAATTCGGGCCTTCTCGCATATTACCGTCTCCGTCAGTGTATCTCCTGCCAACTCCTTCACTTACACTCTCACGAGCAGAAGCTTCTCCATTTCCTCGTAGATATTTGTCCTTAATTTGGCAAGAATTGTGGCTCCTTTTGCTGGTGTAGCACACTTGACGGCATCCTTCTGCTTCAATATCGTACAAATTGTCGATATGCTACGGTCATAGACCTTTGCGAGTTCAAACACTCGTACGCCACGCTCATGTTTGTCTATTATTTCTTGCTTTAGTTCTATCGACATTATCCTCTTCTTCCTGTCACCATTGTCCTTAGCACTCACTTTCTTCGGTCGCATGATAAAACACAAAGAAGTTCAATAATCACGCAAAAATCAAGCAAAAAAGAGTACAGCGCACGAGATACACCTCGATTTAAGCGGGTAACACGTGAGAGTGAGCGAGAGATTCTCTCAGATGATGCTCTATCCTGCACGCCAACTAGCGGGACGCTTCGGAAACACGGCTCGCATCTCGGATGTGGGCTAGTACATTCATCGAAAATATGCCCTGAGCTCCGGCTCGCATCACAAAAATCTAGTATGTTAGGCTGCCCGTATCTCGAGGTACCACTGTACTGTGAATTTCTCGAAAGATATGGATGGCCATTCGGTTACCTGTCAGCCTTTTCTGTTTGCGCTTATGTGGATCTCAAAAACGAATGGACGCAAAGCTCACAAGGCTCTGACTAGAATCTTGAGTCCGTTCTCACTATGCATCTGCAACAGATAGTTTGCTCAAATGTACTGAGTACATTCCGATAACAGAAGAAGTCTGAAAATTCATTAAACAATAGCTTCGTTGAATACGATCGCAAGATTTATAAAAATTTTCATATATGGGTATTTGGTTATTTCGCATTAGATAGATAATAGTACTTTTTGAAATAATGAAAATGTTTTGTGGAAAATTCAAGAAGGATGCAAATAAACTGGAGGCACGTAGAATAAGGATGCTATTGGCTCACAACCTAAAATGATGAATTGAAGTTGATCTGGTGTTTCAACAGTCAATTTTTCATTTGTTCATGCAAATCCAGATAAGAAACGAACGAATAATATACCGTGTTTAGAACAAGAATTACACGTTTGTGAGTTTGGGATAAACACCAATCCCATCGTATTTAACCAGTCGTCAAACAACATTGCAAAACACAAAGACCTGATTGATCAACATTTTTCAGTATGAATCTGTTTTGTCTTCGCCCCTTTCTTCCGAAGGCCTCAACATCGTTCATACTAACCATTGGAAACGCGGTGATGAACATCAGTAGGAGCTGTTACAACGCCCTATACCAACTATATATTTGGTCAAGAAATGTGGGGCAGGCGGACAGTACAATCTCCTATACGAATGTGTATAACAACAATAGTAGAGTTAATTTAATTAAAATTCTTTGACAATGCGACTTCAAAGCCAACTCACAATATATAATATAGAACGAGCCTGTAAAGTGTGACAGCACAATTTTTTAAATGCTGAGCGTATGCATGGTACCAACAAAATTGTGGTGCAATTTAACCTATCTCGAAACCAATTCTGTTGGTACCATACACTGGCTCGGCATTTTGAAGATACATATATATATATATAATATAGTGAGTTGGTTTTGTAGTCGCATTATCAAAGACTGCCTATGAAGTTAGCTCCACTACCGATGTTATACACATACGTATAGGATATTGACCATCCACCTCTCCCACATTCCGTGACGAAATATATTTTTGGTATAGGGTATAGTACCGGCTCCTACTGATGAGTCGCAGGCAAGCACGAAACGAATGTGCATAGGAAATTATACTTATCGCTCATGGCAAATTTGGTTTATCCTCCTGGTCCAATTGGAATTAATTTGTTACTAGTTACGCAATACCGAATGCCATTTACGTTAATTATTCTATTTTATGCATTTGTACATTTATTATCCCATTTTCATCTATACTTCAACATATCAATATCACTTTCATACAATTCTCTCTCCAGCTTTTTACGTATCTTTACATTTATTGTTCTTGTCCCAGCTAATGATGATACTCTGTAAACCCAAAGATTACATAGTATGATAAGAACAATAAAAGTATATAAAGCCGTAAGTTTACCGTATGGAAAACTAAATATCTGGGGAGTCAGAAGTTTGGTTAAATGTTAACTGGTTAACCGATTTAGCCTAAATTAAAGACGAACATTTCTATAAAGTAAAGCAACTAGCGGTAGTTTTGTTTCGTTGCTCGACAACTGATTAAACACAATGGGATTTGTGTAAACTTCAATCTTGCAAACTTGATTTAAAGAGCAAACTAGTCATGAATAAAAGCATATGTTGTTGTTTATAATTTCATGGTACTTACACTAAACAAGTAGGATATAATTTCAACATGAAAAAAGTAAAATTAAAGGTATCATAAAAATTCGCATTTAAAAATGTTTCATATCTGCTATGAAGTGACTCTGGTCTTATTAATTATATTTTCTTTTTAAGTCTACGGAAGTTAGGCCACAAAACAATAATAAATTTTCCGTTTACAGTGGTATTCCTACTTTGCTATAAAATATACAGTACAAAATGTTTCCTCGTAGTTCGACTGGTTAAAAATACAATTTTATTTGTGGTAATTTCAAGCTCGCAGTATTGCAAAATGATGTCTGAGATCTGGTCATTATTGTTTTGATGGCTTGAGAATTAACCATTTGTGCGCATTGTTCACTGTTACATGTACGAGTGCTATTTTTCCCAGTGTAGTTGATCGTTTCACCTTGTTGCGCAAATTCGTATTTTTCACATGGTAACAGCGCCAGTGTGGATTGAAGTGTTGAACGCTCATATTGTTTGGAAACTTCTGTCACCGTATGCGCCTTTGTTATTTCCACTTCAGTTTGTTGCCAATCCGATTGTATGTTTGTTGATTCTAGTCGATGGCCTGTTTGCTCTTGACTGGATACTAGCTGGATAAGCAGAATCCAGCAACATTTGTCACAGAAATTGATTAACAAAGGCTTGACACCGTCAGGAAAATTCGCTATTTCCGATCATATATTGGCAACGGGGCACCCTGTCAATTCGACCAATTTCACAATTCTACATAAAGCAAAATCCGAAAAATTATTATTTATCTACGAAGCCCTTTACGTAAAACAACAAGCATCTGAACTTAATATTCAAAAGTTTCATCAACATGATATTCTTATCGACTGGCCAAGAATAACAAAATTTAACAACAATCTACTATTATCCAGTCAAGAACAAACAGGCCCTTGACCAGAATCAACAAACATACAATCGGATTGGCAACAAACTGCAGTGGAAATAACAGAGGCGCATACTGTGACAGAAGTTTCCAAACAATATGAGCGTTTAACACTGCAATCCACACTGGCGCTGTTACCATGTGGAAATTATAAATTTGCGCAACAAGGTGAAACGATCAACTACACTGGGAAAAATAGCACTCGTACATGTAACAGTGAACAATGTGCACAAATGGTTAATTCTCAAGCCATCAAAACAATAATGACCAGATCTCAGACATCACTTTGCAATACTGCGAGAATGACGTTTACATGCAAACACGCATACACACAAACACAAACGCATACACACTTACCTTCCAGCCAAAGCATGAAACAGAAGTAAAAACGAGTCAGATTTGTTACCACTAGCATAATCAATTGAAAACCCAAAATGTATATATATGTATGATTGTAAAAGGATGACAGTATTCACGATTATAAATGGCCTTTATCCACTTTGTTATAAAATGTGTTTTTCTTCGTAATTAGAAACATATATATATATATATATATATATATATATATATATATATGTCGAATTCTCCAAAAATAATGTGACATTAGATTTGTATGATTTGAGTAGATATTTGATTACACTAGGGCTGAGAATAAACAATAAAAAGACGAGAGCTTTAAAATAGGTAACAGAACAAACTTTCATTATGTTTATTTTCATGATGCTGTTATTAATGATGTGTTTGAGATTAAACTTATGCAAGAAATTAAGGATTTAGGCATAACAATTCAATGTACAGCTTCTGCTGAGAGACATATTGAAAGTATAGTAGGCAGTGCCAAGAAAAGATGGGCACTAATAAATCGAAATATCTTATCGAATGACATAAAACTTAAAATGTATATAATATGGATTAGACCAATACTAGAATATGCTGTCGCTACTTGGAATCCATTAAAAAAGGGTTTGTCCAATAAGATAGAAGCTGTACAAAGAAAAGTTGTGAAACAAATTAGTCCTATCTTCTGCACTATATACGCCTCTAGATTACAGTTTGTATCACTGCAATCTTTTTGGTTTAGGAGGATGTGCTCTTGCATAAAAGTTTTCCATTTGAACCAGTGGACTGGTGCCTATATGAATCCGATAAGAAAGAGCCATGAAGCTGAAACTAGATCTGGACATTTGACAATATCTCCTCCTTTGGTGGGGAATGTTGCGAGCAAGTTATTCTCTTTTTCGAAAATCTACAAAATTTATAACCAATTGCCAAAGGGCTTAGAGAAACGCCTCCATCTAAGATGTCTTTTAAATTTTTATCTACTGAACTAGAAAAAGTCTACAATCCTGCTGATATTTTTTATTTTGATTATGATAATACTTTCTCATGGTTGAATAAAAGACAAGGATAATTGTTATCGGAAACAGGATTTCTTGAGATTTTTATTTACAAGTTTTGTATTATTAAAATTGAAATGCTACGCATTATATCATCATGTTAGTCAACAATACATACAATCAAATACTAGTCATGGTTCTCATTTTTTTGCATAATGTTACACTCGAATTATACCTTAATTTTTCCTATTTTTGATGATAAATCTATTATTCCTTACAGCCGAACTTTCTGATATTGATATATTGTACAGTACAACTAGTGAGATTTACATATCTACATGAGACTAATTGCACATTTTTATGTGATGTGATAACTTTTTTTATATTGTACATTTTCCAATTTTATTATGTGTGGTTTGAATCGAAATTAAAATATTCTATTCTATTCTATTCTATTCTATTCTATTCTATTCTGTGCTATTATATTTTATTCTATTCTATTCTATTCTATTCTATTCTATACTATTCTATTTTATTCTATTCTATTCTATTCTATTCTATTCTATTCTATTCTATTCTATTCTATTCTATTATATTCAACTTAATTTTAATATTATGCCAAATTATAAAAACATCATCAAGAAATCTTACAATTAACTCCGTTTTAATAGGTATTTTGCAGGAATAGTTTCACTGTATAATGCATGAATATGTTAGCTAACGGAATAGACAATGGTTGCTCTTTTGGCCTCTCATTTGTTTATAATAATCCATTCTGAAGAAAAAGTATGTAGACTAAATGCATACTTTAGACATTATTAACGCACTTCTCAACGTCCGATGGCGTCCATTTAAATCCTATGTGCATTCAGTTTGGAGCCGTTTAAAGAATTCCATTACAGTTGGCACTGATATATTCGTATACGTAGATATAAAATCTAAACTGGCATATCTGTCACTTTACTTAATTTATATTTCTCGATTATATCTGAAAGTGATGTCATTATTAATGTAAGCTCTAAAATATAATTTTTTCCTCATTCTATAACAAAGAAATGTGCATATTTTATAAGTTGACAAATTTTGGAAATTTACAGTTATCCTTACTGGTTGTTCTTCCTTATGTGACAATAAAAAAACAATAAGCATATGTGGAATTGTATCTTATTGTATAAATGAGTCACCATGCGCTTTATCCAATTCTTATGACTTTTAATTTTATTTATCCAGTTTTTACCATATCCTTTAACTTGTCCGTTGGGTCTTTATTCATTGCACGCATTTTTTCATAGTAAATAAACCAGTTCATTAACAACGTTGCTCCAATTTTCCAGATTTTCGACATTGCATCACTAATTATCAATTCTTTCCTTGGGCGAATCTTATTTTTCGAATGATTATATATCATAAAGGATATTTCCAATAAGAATGTCGTTTTTTTATGCTTCTGGAAGGTGTTTGGTAATCTTTAAAGCTCTCGTAATAATCTCGCTCTTAATAGAGAGAATTTCATGGGAACGACATAATTAACACTCACTCTATTACTGAACATATCCATACAATTAAAATTATTCAACAACAAATGATATAGCAACTAATATTTATACTAGATTTTTATTTAATTAAGGTATATTTAAGCTAATCATTGTATTTAAGTAAATTTTTCATGAATCAGAAGAAAGAACATGCTTAAGTGGCTTTTCAACAATGTATAACTAACTAGGTAATCTAAGCATAATTAATTATGAATAGGATTAAATTTCGATCAAATTTTAAGAAAGCGAGTTTTAGTCTTCATTTCTAGTCCTATCTGCAGGGTTGACATCATACTCCCAGGAAAAAAATTAACTTTAGGCAAATGTGGTATCCTCATTAAAGACAGATGAATTTACCTTTATTTTAATTCCTAAAGAATTTTTTATTTTCTGCCGTAATATCCGGTCTTCATACCTATTTTCTTATACTCACATGTATATAAAAATTTATCCACGTAACCCCCACGCAAACACCAACCTATATACACATATGTGTACTCTATTAAAGTGACATTTATAGAATAATTATAAGCGAACACTATCGATTTCCATACAAGCCTATCCGTGATGTATTAATCTTTAAAATTATTTTGCAGACGCTTTGAATGATCAACAATTTTTTTAAATTTTTAATCACACTGCAATAATCCTCAAATCCTTGGTTACCTAATCTCATCCTGTGTGCAGTAAGTTATAGATAGAGTGGTCAGTAAACTTATTAATATAATATAATATTATTCTATGGTTTGGACAAGACCGAATATGGAGCCTACACTTATGCATCGTATCTCAACAAAATACACATTTACACTCATATCCTGTATGTAATTAATGGGTCAGGTGCTCATATCAAGATCGTAAATGTGATCATAATAATGCTTTCTCTAGACAGTGAAATATTTTGTTGCATATATAGACTGCTACCAACTTATAACCATGTTGATTATAGGATAAATTAATTTCTACTATTTAGATAAATAAGCTTGTTGATTTTGATTTAATAAGTAGTAACAAATGATAGAATAAGTTCAATTTGTAAACATACTAGCGGATGCTAAACCTGCCATATATATATATGATGTCCATTCCTTTTTTATTAAACAGTATTCTTATAATTAGGAAAATTTGTGTTTTCCTAATTATAAGAATATATATGTCACTCTTTCATATATAGACTCTATAGTAAATCTGAAATACATCTCTCGCCACAAGAAGCCCTAAAAAATTCTACCTTACATGAATAACGGATGATTAATTTCTATTGCAAACACGATAAAATTATTTTCACACTTTCGACTTATCAATAAAAGTTATTTAATTGATTAAAAATTGTTTACGCAGGTGGTAATGAGAATTATTTATTAAAATAAAGTGCGTGACCACCATATTAATGACGTCCACGCGATCAAAGATAGTTAATTTTGTAATTAGCTAAATCCTGTACTTTAAGTTTGTCGCTTTCTTCTAACATAAATTCTGTTTTTACTCAATTTATTACGAATAAATTGTGATGATTACACACAGACAAATAACCAATTGCATATATTAACATCTTTTGAAGCTGACACCGTATTTTTAGAATAATTTTTAAACAAAAATTATTTATTTTGGTGTATATTTTAATGAGTGCATTTTGCAGTATAAATATTTTAATTTTTGGATTAAACATAATATTTTCTCGTGAATTCTTTATACTTTTCTCCAAAACTAAATAAATAGATGCACATACATATCTTCGTTGTGCAATTGTTCCACTGTTAAATAAGGAAAATCGACTTGTTTAAAAAGCAAGAAAATCGTATTATTGTAATAAAATCTATGAATTGCCCCATATAAATATATATAATTTTAATTAATTTAATTGCTATTAATACTTTAGATTCATAGGGCAAGCTTGTTCATTTCGTTAATATTACATAGAAAGATTAAGCATATATTATTTTTCATTGACATTAGGAAATATCTGAGAATTAACAACCACTTCTCTACTTCATATTTACTTTTGTGGTTTAGCATAATTATATTTGTCTTATTTTGTTTTAAATTATTTGTCAATTTTCTTTTATCTTTAAACAAATACTAATGTTGATTGTAATTAAGAGCTATCTATTAACTTGCTATAGATTTATATTGCGTATTATAGGTAATTATTGTACCATTTTTATCCAGATTATTTTGAAATGTGTTAAAATCAGATTTGAGCCAACATATCACTAGAATAACAGTTAAATACTGTTTGTTGCGAAGAACTAATATATATGCAAGTATGTATTAGGTGTTGCGAATCTAGAAACAAATTAGTTCAGTTGTGACCAGAAGGATAAACCAAAGGCAGCATGAACGGAAAGTATAATTTCATGCACATTCGTTTCGTGCTTACTGGCGACTCATCAGTATGAGCCGGTATTACGCCCTTTAACCACTATATATTTGGTAGAAGAATGTGGAATAATGGGACGGTACAATTATTATTCCACATTCTTCTACCAAATATATAGTGGTTAAAGGGCGTAATACCGGATCATACTGATGAGTCGCCAGTGAGCACGAAACGAATGTGAATGAGATTATACTTTCCATTCATGCTGCCTTTGGTTTATCCTTCTGGTCACAACTGAACTAATTTGTTACTAGGTTCGCAACACCTAATACATACTTGCATATCACAAGAATGATCGCAAATTCCCCTGGATAAAACTTGCATAATGAAACTAATTCCAGCCCCTTTCTTTTCTTTGATGCATTTGAATATTTCTATAGATATAAAGATCATCGATCTAGTCGGAAACTTAGGTATCATATTGTCTAAGAAACTGAACTTCTCACTGCATCCTAACGAAGAAATATGAAAACACTTTAAATGAGCTTGTATATTATGCTTCAATAAGAAACCATATCCGGAGACATATTTTATTCAAAGACAACGACTTGTCCTTCATATCGTACGCCAGCAAATTTTATTTTCCTTTATTTTGCTTCTTTCCTTTCGTTAAAGCGGATTAAATCTTGCTTTCTAAGGCAATTTTTCTTTTGGTTAGAACAATTAAGAGCGCTTCCTACTCGTAAATCTTTGACACTTTATTCAGTTCTACACAATATTTATCTCCTTTGTGCATAAGACGTCGGCTTTTGTTCCGTTGTTTAATTGATCTTACTCTCTATACTCAAATGCAGCACGCAGTTGCATGTCCGCAATTCAATCTAACCATGACATCATCATCTTTATTATAGTCTACATTGTTGTCGTAGGAATCAAGTGTTTTCAGCGCTTTACACAAGGTGTTCAAATGTCTATCAAAATATGAAATTACGGCAGTTAACTTGCGCGAAATTATAAAATTCCTAAAAGATACCACTTTCTGTTAAGATGGCTTATTTCTTTGGTTATTATGGATGCATAATTGCTATTTCGGAAATGGGGTTCAATCTCTACAAGTATAAATGTGGAATAAAAATTTCAAATAAAAAAATAAGTTTATGAAATAGTGGTACCAGAAAAGAAATCTATCTTTATAAAGTCTTCAGTTTCCGTCGTATGCATACTTAGAACCACAACCATGAGACTATCTTCGTAAATATTTTACCTTATAATCTATAACTACTGTTGGGATTTATATATCGTTCTCATTGAACATATTTCTAACTGATACGGCTCTTTGCAATATATTAGAGAAAATTATGTAAAAAATTTCTTTTCCACTTATAGAATAAAAGTAATAGATTTGAACTTCACCGAATATGTAGTTAGTTGTCTATATTCTTCTTAAATTATCTTCAATATTTTAAGTGAAACTATACTTATTTAAAATGTTACCTAGCCAAGCAGGAAAAATAGTCATCTTGACCCCGTTTTCAACAACGAGAACATTAAAGCAATCAATGCACGACAATTAGATATTCCTATACACAACTTAGATTTAAAGACACTAAAACGAATAAACGTCAAAATGATAGATGAAAATTAAAACTATCGCACCAAAATAGAGGAAAATATTTGCAAGAAACTGAAAATGCGCCAAGCATTTATTTTTATCCGGAAGTAAATATACAATAACCGGAAATATATTTATGTGAATATCAATTGAATGCAGAGTTCTAACAAACATTTGCCATGTTAGCAAAATCATAACTAGCAGGACAACTGTCGAACAATTAATTGCTTACACCTTTGTTATCACAGTTCAACAAGATAGACTGCCTGAAGCTCGACAATATCACTGGAATTATTATATTGAAAGATATGCTGTGTAAAATTTAAGCACCAATTTAACCCATATGGCGAATCTGTCAATAAGCTTCCACAATTAACAAACTCACAGAAGCTATTCGCCACAAATTACAAGAGTATGCCAACGTCTAAATATATCTCAAATGAAATACAGTGGACACATTTTAAATTGACACCAAAAACAGAAACTCCTAGTGATTTCAGATATTTAAATAAAAACTTTAACTTTCCTACACACTTTAAATTTCTAGAAAGCATTATCTTCGAAATGATTGAATCACTGCCTCAATTAAAAGACTCTCATCAACACGGTATTGTTTCAGGACAATTATGAACGGCAAACATATTTACTCTGTCAGATGAATTACACAATACTCTGCCCCTATACAACGACACGATTGTAATATTGCTAGAAAATTCTAAGGCTTTTTTATTAATATTTTATGTGTCCAATCATTAAGAACCATGCTAACCTAAATCTTTGCAGAAACTTACTGGAATTTATCTCTAACTAGCTGTCAAAGTGACAATCTGTTATCAAACTTGACGGAATGCTGTTTTTCGTTGCTTATCAATGTTGGTGTTACAAAATTTTCAAATATTTGACTACTTTTTGTTAACATTGTATTCCGTTAGATAAATAATACGATTCTTCTTTGAAATATGATCAAGTATGCAACATTCACTGCAATATTATATCCAATCAGCCCAATAATTCTAGGTTAATCGATGTTAAAAATTGAAGAACGCCTACAGGGCATCCAATGTAGACTTGAAATTTTTTCACTTCAAACAAAATATCTATGATATTAATCCTAAATTCAATTGGGATTTATGACTGACATAGGATATTCTACAACGTGGGAAATTATTCCTCATAGGACTAATACTTACAAATATATTGCCTCAAAAATCATATTATACCAAGAACACTCAAACCTGAGCGTTTAATAAACTTGATATTATGGCAAAAAGTAGATCTGAGCTTAGGCGTATGCTTTTTAATAATTATGTAAGAAATTCTCGAATACAAAACCACTATTTGTAATTCCACTAGCAATTTACTATTTGACAATCTGGAGGAAATCTAAATCATGTTTCCTAAAGCGTACCTATTCTAGTTTGTCTTACTCATCAACTCTTGCCTAGGAAACGCATCAGCCGCATGTTTTAGAAGGACAACAATATGTTTAATTGAATTGTACAAATATATTCCACAAAACGATCTGCATATATTTAAGATTATTTGAGGTTGCAACTACGGAGACACTAGAATGTGTGTCTCATAATATGTATCATTACTCGGAATTTTTTTCGCATTATACAAAGTTTTAAACGTGTTATTAGATCTAGCTTGACGATATAACACAAGCGTGGCAATTAAAAATCCACTTATGACCTTACGAATAATAATGGGGAAACTGAGAATTTTATATTAAATAAAATTTTGGAAAAAATACTCGTATCATTTATTTTCTTGCTCTGCAACGATTTAGAGGATAAACCGGAAACATATATATATATATATATATATATATTTATATATATAAACGAACATTGGTTGCGCGGGTGGTGATAACTATTATTATAATCAAGGTTGCGTTCTTGATATAAGAAGCTGACCCATTAATTACTTACAGATGTCAGTATAAAATAAGAATTGTATAGCGTATAAAATGCAATTCATACAGTAGACCGGTTTCGTCCTCATTGGGAACTCATCATGTACTGGACAGAAATTGCCGCGGACAGGGCTCGAATCTGAGCACGTCTGATTCGGAATCTGATGCTCTAACCACTGAGCCAAGTGGTAAGAGCACCAGATTCCGAAGCAGACGTTCCCAGGTAAGAGCTCTGTCCGCGGAAATTCTGGCCAATACCTAATGAGTTCCCAATGCGGACGGAACCGGCCTACTGGATGAATTACCTTATCTACACTATACAATTCTTAGTTTATACTGACATATGCAAGTAATTAATGGGTCAGATGCTTATATCAAGACCGCAACCTTGATTATAATATTAACCAAAAACATCATCTAATATGGAATCGAGGCCAATAATATCCTGATTTTCAATGTGGCCTCTGGATATACTATTCCAAATTGTATGTTTACAGACACTGAAATAATGTGCTATCTTTTTGTATTGTTTGCAATCAATTGGAAGCAATATCCCCAATGAATGATCTATGCTTAAAACAGTATGATGAATCGGAATGCAATTATCTTAATCAATTCTACTGTTAAATGTGTGTCTACTTAGTCAAACCTTTTCAATGCGACAATATACAGGTATATAGTCTGATAAATTTGTACCATGCAGATACCACAATGCTAACCAAGCATAAGGTTAATGGTCGTCTAGTCAGCATAGGCGTTTGTTTTTTACAATTTACACATTTGTATATTTCAATGAGGCGTTCTTTTGATCACAAAAGATGTACATTAATGCAAAATGTGCTTAAACAATGCATAAACGCGTTTTAAACTTCTAATTGAAAATTGATCTTTAGTGTAATATGCTCTTATTCTTATTTTTATATGATCTCAATGAAGAAGAAACGCAGAGTAAGAACAATGTGAAGGAGATGGCCCATTATATCGCTAAATATGGGGAAGATTGCTGGTTAACTTTAAGGTCTGTTGCCATTAAAACGAAGAGATATGACCCAGCTAAGTAGATGTTCTATTTATATTGACAAACTGAAGCAAATACTTGATTTTTATAAATTATTCTCTCCACATAATATATTGTCATCTAAAATGTAATTGATGAGCTCAAGAGCTCTATAAGCAATTCTTATGCAGAGAATATGAAAGTAAAGTCGAAATTGGAACAATTCAATAAGAAGATAATTGACCTTAGCGCACATACTAGTGGATTAGAAGCCGATTTAAATAAAAAGATTAACAAAATGATGATCGATGTGCACTTATAGATGGAGTTGGCGAAATTAACAAGAGATGAAAATACTCCGAATGCAGCATACATGTCTGATTCAGAAAATTTTAATGTCTCCTTTGTCGTAGTAATTTAATTGACAGCGGTGTGAAGAGAGATTGAATAACAAAACCAAACAGATTAACTGTAAAAAAAGAAACCGGGCTAATCCGATTTGTTATATCACACATAAAGAAAATTCATGTGATATACATTCATTATTCTGCACCAATATTAAAAGTATTAAGAACAATAACTTTATATTGTGTAGCTTTATACTAAAAAATGATTTTGATTTTATATTATAGGCTGAAAGAATGCTCCGTAAGGACGTTGAAAATCAAGAATTATAAATAACACAATATTCTTTGTTTCAGAAAGTTGGATCGGTAAAACAACGAGGTAGAGATGTTTGTATTAATAGTTAATCTGTGTTCAATGCCAAACTGTTACTTAATAATATATATCATGCTCTCATCGGTTTTATAAATATACAAATTTATACTTTGATCATAACTGCGATTTATAGAAATTTGTATACTGGTTCAAATGACAAAACTTTTTATCAATTCAATTTAACCTATTTAAAGCCATGGCTCTAATTTGGGGGTAGTTGACTTTAATATAATTCATAACTTTGATTTATCCAATTTATTATCTAACCATGATCTAAGAAAATTCTAAATAAAACACTCAGAGGTTTGAAATACTTAGGTCATGATGATTTCGTGGCGAATTTGGTTGATTGGAACAGTTAAGAACTAGTTAAATAATGTGAAATAAGTGATGGCAGATAAAATAATTCGTTGATGTAATAGACTGATTGCTGATAGCCAGAAAATTTTATATTGGAATGCATATTTTAGGTGATCCAGTATTAATTGAAGCTGTTTGAGAGTTAAACAAAAAATTCGAACATTAATGTTTTTATAATGTGAACACTAATAAATTTTTGTCATTTGTATCTATATTATTACATCATCAGTTGTATACTTATGCTTCTGCTGATATCATACCTAAATAAATAAATATAAGATAATGCAAATTAAGAAGTAAACGATAGAATTTTTAGAAATGTTGTTAAATTAGCAGTATTCAGAAAAGAGTTTGGAATAGAGTAGAATATCATTATTTGGATTCGAACCACACATGTTCCATCAAATAGATAATAATATTGGAAAATGTACAATATAAAAAAGATATCACATCACATAAATATGTGCAAATAGTCTCATACAGATAAGTAAATATCTCTAGTTATACTGTACAACATCAGAATGTTCGGCTGTAATATCACTGCACATGACATATCTAGTTAGTATGATATAGGAAAAAACGGTCTTATTAATTAATCGCATTTGTACAATAATTGATTATATAAAGAGTAATAGATTCGTCATCGAAATAGGAAGAATAAGGGATATTTTGAGTGTGATATTATGCAAAAAAAATGAGAACCATGACTATCAATTGATTGTATGTATTGCTAACGAACATGATATAATGCATAACATTTAAATTTTAATAATACAGAACGTAGAAGTAAAATCTTATTTAGGTATGTTGCTGATCACAATTACCCTTGTCTTTTATTTAACCACAAGAAATTATTATCATAATCAAAATTAAAAATATCAGCAGGATTGTAGATTTTTTCTAGTTCAGTACATAAAAATTTAAGTGACATCTTAGATGGAGGCGCTTCTCTAAGTTCCTTTGACAATTGATTGTATATTTTGTAAATTTTCGAAATAGAGAAAAACTTGCCAGCAACATTCCCCACCAAAGGAGGAGATATCGCCAAATATCCAGAACTAGTTCCAAATTCATGAATCTTTCTTATTGAATTCATATTGCCCCCCGTCCACTGGCTCCAATGGAAATCTTTTATGCAATAGCTCATCCTTCGAAATCAGAAAGTTTGCAGTGATACAAACTCTAATGTAGGGCAAATATGTTTCACACATTTTTTTGTACAACTTCTACCTTATTCGACAATTCCTTTTTCATTGGATTACAAGTAGCGGCAGCATTTTCCAGTATCGGCATAGCCCAAATTATATACATTTTTAATTTTATATCGTTCGATAATATATTTATATTTATTAGTACTCATCTGTTCTAAGAACTGCTAACTATTATTTTAATATGTCTCTCAGCAGAAGCTGTATATTGAATTGTTATGCCTTAATCCTTAATTTCTTGCTAAAGTTTGATCTCAAAAACAGCATTAATCATTGCATCATGAAAATAAATAATATTTAAATTTTGTTTTATTAACTATTTTTAATGCTTTCGTCTTTTTACAGTTTAGTTTCAGTTCTAATGTTATCAAATACATAATTAAATCTAGTTTCACACTATTTTTTGAAAACTCGATATATTCAAAGTTATTGTAAAGATTATTATTAAATCATCAGCAAATTTGCAAACTGGTCCATTAAGCGTCTTAGTTTGAAAATGTACAAATATTATTTAAAATAAAATTAACCCCAAGCTTTATCCTTGTGCAATTCCCTTTGTGACTCATTTCAATTTTGATATCAAATCATTTACTTGAATACTCATTCTTCGATTATATAAATAGCATTTAAGTAATCTAAAAATATTCGGATCAATACTCAAAATAATAATCGCATTCAAAATAGCATAAAAAATATAGTCAAAAGCTTTTGAGATATCCATAAATACAATTAATGCATCAAACTGTTTCTCATCTAATGTAAGTACATGTTTCCAAGTCCTGGTTCCTGGTCACCCGAAGGATCAGTTAGATCCATGAAATTGCCTTCAATCTGTGAATTACATATCAAATTGCCAAATACTTCATTCAATTCACAGAGAAATTCATATTCAATTTTACCCAAGGTAATATGAGCTTTAATTTATCCTTATATTTACTGTAATCTGTAAGGAGTTTGTATCCTACTCTAAGATTAATCTTCAGTTTGCCCAAAATAATTCTTCCTGGTCTTTGACGGATTTTCAGCAGTGATGAATTAATTTCTTTATCAATCAAATCCAACCTCATTTTTAATACTATTGATAAGACTACACTAGATTATATTACCTAATTTAATTCTTAGTTTACATACTTTCCTATTGATTTGCTTCGGTATAATATCCGTAAATGTAGATGCCTGAAATATATAAGATTTCAGTTGATTCTGGAACATTGCACGTGATAGTGAATTTAATTAATGACTACTGTATATTCGTCAAATGTTAGAAAAGATTATATTGACTTAGTTTAGGTCAACCCTAGTTTTGTATAAAACCTTCTGAATGACTAAAGAAGATAAAAGTAGAATGTAAAACTGATATTACCATTAGATTACTTTGCCATGATTTATATACCAGAATCATGATTATTCAAGTAAATAACATGCAATCCAAATTTCGCGAACTTAAAACTGAAGTATCAAAACGATTATGCTTCAGACCATTAATAGTTAAGATAATATTTACGTAATTACAGCATATCTCTTAATGGCGGAATACAAATTAAAATTTAAATAAGAATAATTTTCTAATTGGTCCTTATATTTTTGGTACTCTATGAATAAAATAACACCAGATATGTATGACCTCAATACGTATTTAATAGAGCTTGATTCGAGAATTATTTGCTACAAATGCATTAGTTAAACATCTGTCATAGGACGAAATTTAACTATATTTATTTTCACGATGTTATTATTAATAAGGTTTTTTAAGATCAAATTTCAAAGTGAAGTCAAATGTCTCAGCACAGCTATTTCTTGTACAGATTCTGCAGAAAGTCATATTAAGATAATATTTGATTGCGCTTAGAAAATTTGGGTGCTAATACGGAGATACATACTATCTATTGATATACAACTTCAGATATATATTATTTTGGTTGGTTTGACCTTGCAATACACAGCCCGTACGTGTAACACAATGAAAAAATTTTGACATACAGTATAAGATCTGTACAAAAACAGTGCTGAAAAAGATCAAACCTGGCTCCTGAACCAGATATGCCAGCAGACTGAAGGTTATATCACTGAAATCTTTATAAATTTGTAAAACATTTTACTACATACAGGTATTCCGCATGAACCAACGACAGGGGAAATATACGATTCCCATAAAGAAGTTACACAAAGCATGAACTAGGTATGGACGGTAGAAAATCATTCCTTCTATGGTAGAATCACATGTGGAAAATTCTTTGATCTTTTCAAAAATATGTA